>VZRZ01006697.1:102890-119702 GCA_013398175.1 Climacteris rufus | reverse complement strand
AAAAAAAAAAAAAAAAGAAAAAAGTGAAATTCAAGAACAACTGGAATCAGGTTAAGGCGTTCTCTTGCTTTATACAGTGCAGCTCATTCATCTGAACAGCTGTTTCACCTCTAGAGAAATACCCAGAGAAAACAGAGGGGAGGGGGAGAAGCCTAAATTGTTTGCTCTACTGAAGCAGTAAGATACAGTAAATCAAACCTGATTTATACTAAGTTTATAAGAAAATGGGTTGGGGCGGGGGTAGAGAAGACTGGGTGGTTTGGTTTTAAACAGCTACTTGGGAAGTTGCAGCTCTTGCATAGAGATTTGTAATTAGGGGCTTTCCTTTGTTGAGCTGAGCAAGTTTCTCCCCGCAGCCGAGGGCTATAACAGTTCCCTCTGCCGGCATCCCCGGTGTGCCGGCATCCCCGGTGTGCCGGCATCCCCGGTGTGCCGGCATCCCCGGTGTGCCGGCATCCCCGGTGTGCCGGCATCCCCGGTGTGCCGGCTCCGGAGCTTTCGCACCGCGCAGGGACGCGCGGCCCCGGCAAAGCCCCTTCCCCTCCCCGGCGGGCTGGGCGCGGCAGGGCGAGTTGGCGGTGTCATTTCGCCACGCTCAGCTGCTGTCCCAGGACAGGGACAGGGCAGGTAGGCAGCGTCGCGCACCCCCGGAGGATGCGGGCAGCCCCGCCCGGCTCCCCGAGGGGCAGCAGCCCAGCACGGCCCTGCGCCCGCCGAGGCACCGCTGCCCGCGGCTCTGCCGTGCCCCTTCGTCCCCCCGGGGCCACGGGCGGGGCGGACCCGGCCGTACTCACCGGCGACTGGCGAAGCCGCTGCCCGGCGAGCCGGAGCTCTGCTCGGGGTAGTTGTGCTGCAGGGTTGATGCTGGGAACTGATAGAGGAAGCCGGTGCCCAGCGCGCATCCCTGCAGGCAGCAGCACCAGGACAAGAACAGAGCGAGCTGCATGTTTGCAGCAGCGGGGCTTTCCTGCCGCCTGCCCTTCCCTCTCGCACCGCACGGCAGGCGCGGGGCCACGCCGCGCTCCCCGGCCGGGGTCACTGCGGGATCCCACGGCACGGAGGTGTCCCCGGGAGCGGGGAGCACGGGGCAGGGCTGCCCGGGACACCGGGAGGGCCGCTCGGCTCGCAGGGGGGAGCCGCTCCCTGGGCCGGCCGAGCCCCGGCGGCTGCTGCCCGCGCAGGGGGTCCGGGGCCAGCGCGGCTCGATGCGCCCAGGGCGCACACTCAGCCCCGGATGCCTTTTCAAATTTGGCGAGGTTGGCCCGACTCCGTCAAAGGGGGCGTGGGGCTTCGGCGTTAACCCTTGCCAGGCCTGGCGGCAGACCCCGCTGCCGAGGGCTTCTGCCGGGCCAGGCCCCCGCCCGGGGCCGGCGAGCCGCGGTCCCGCAGGGCACGGCAGGAACGAGCCTTCCCCAGGGCACAGCCGGGGCAGGGAGAGCCCGGGGAGCCCCAGCCCCCTCCCCACACCAGGGCATCACCCACACCCATCACAGGTCCCTGTGTCTCCCCGACGGACCGAGAGCCGGGTCAAATGGAACCCACAAGCAGTGCAGCCCCAATACCCAAAAGCTGGTGCCTGCTGCCGTGTTCACAGATAACTTCTGCTTGCAGAGGTTACACAGACAAAGGAGGAAATAAATTATTTTTAAGACACTTCATTCACAAGGTAACCAGTGAGAAAATGATCTCTGCTTCACTATGTGCATCCTGCTCATTCTGGCATCGCACAGATGGGGACATGGTTAAGTGGTGAACATGACAGTGTGAGGTTGACTGCTGATCTTTTCCAACCTGCAGGATTCTATGACTCACACACAAGCACTCCCCTGGCCACCACCTCCCACAGACCCCTTTTGTCTGTCACCCAGGACGGCCCTGAGCTGGAAGAATTGCACAGTCAACCCCGGGTAGGAGGAACACTTTTGCAGTTGTAGAAGGATGTGGGTGTTTCACGATGGCAGTACCCCAAAGGAAGGCTCCCTCTCTGTGCAGCAGCTGAGTCTGTGTTCAAAACCCTTGTACATCTCCCATTTTGCAACAGTGACATGACCCCATTTGCTGGCTCAGCATCCCCTTCTCAGCTCCAGAAGAAGCTGGGCTGTGGCAGCTCACTGACTGGGCAAACAACTTATCTGGACCAAACACCTCAACAAGGTGTTTAATTGTTAAGAAGACCCAACTGTCTTTCTAAGTTTTTTACCCTCCGATCCTGCAAGCTCATAACACCTCCTCTGTACCGTCACTGTTTTTGTGGCCACCCAAAAACAACTCTGATGTACCACTGAAATCAGGTCTCTTGCTGGGGTATTCTAGGGGCCCAGGGCCTCCCCATGGGCATCTACAAAGGCAGAGACCCTCTTCCCCTCTAGGGCAAAACAATCCCTGCAAGATGCTGCAGCTGAAAAATGTTCCCTACAAGACACTATGAAAAGCCAGTATCTTTTATCTGCTATTTGTCCCCCACCTGCAGGTGAGCACCTACCCCTTCCCCCCCAGTGCCCACCTCCAGAGCCTGCCCTCAGAGATAAACAGCCCCTGGCTGGAACCTGTAACCAGACAAGTTTAGACTGCAAATGAGGCACCGGCTTTTTAAACAGCCGCTGTCATTAATCACTGCAGCAAATCACACAAGGAGGCAGAGGTGCAGTTTGCACTGCAGCTCAGCACGGCCTCCTGGGCTGCCCCACAGCTGCCCCCAGCTGTCCCACACCCAGAGCTGGGGCAGGCAATGGACCAGCACTCTCTGAACCCAAAGGGAGCTCAAAAGTTCTGTTCCAGCAGCATTGGACAGCCAAGCCCGCTCAGAAACAGACACTATTTATTTACAAAAGGCCCTTAGTGCTTGAAGCCAGGACATAGCAGGGCCCTCTGTCCCCAGCCCTGGCTCAGGATAGCCTGAGCACCCTTCCCTTTAGTCTCCCCTCACCCTCAGCAAGGGGAACATTTTCCCTTCCCTTCTCCCAGAAAGTCACCCTAGGATGTTCAGCCTTTCAGCCACCCTGTTCAGTCAGTCCTCAGGAAACTGCTCTCAGACTGACAAGGCAAAAAAAAGAAGAGACATTCTCTGTTCTCCCCTCTCAGCTGGGCTACAAACCCCCCCAAATTCACCCTTTTCCTAGGAAAGGGGTCAGGAACAGCATCATACACAAAACACTAAGCAGTTCTCTGAGACTTCCCCCCTTTAATCTGGGTGCTCACCCTCAGCTCTGTATGCACAGACAAAGTGGGTGCAGTTGGACCTCCAGCCCAGCAGTTTGTTGCAGCACAAGGCTGAGTGTTGAGGGCAGGGTTCAGCCTTTTGTCCCAAACAGAACAACTTCCCTTTCCTGACAGACTCAGGTAGAATATTTATCAATATTTAACAACACTGAACAGCACCAGTGGCTTTTTGACCCATTCTCCTGGCTTGTGTTAGACCCTTCGGAAGCTCTTCGTAGTCTTCAAGTCTGAATGTTCCAAGAGCATTTTATTTTCAGCTGCATGCAAAATTTGTTGCTTCAGCCTTCACTGATTTTGCAAGACCCTAGGAGATATTAAACACAGGTGATTAGACAAGACATGATTCTGGCAAATTATTAGAGACATCTGTAGGAAGCTAATGGTCTTCCTATTTCATGAACTGAGAGAGTGGAGACCAGAGGTCAAATGACTTTGCTCAAGCTGCAAAGAGCTAAAGGCAGAGCCAGAAATAGAGCTCAGATCTCCAGACTCCCATTACTTCTGCCCTGTCCCTAATGCACACTTGCTTCTACTCTGTATGGTTGATTTAAAATGAAAATGAAGAATTGACTTCCAAGCTGTTTCTGGAAAGAGAGAAGAAAGGGTGATATTGTCTACTGTAAGGGGAGAATTAAAGATGACATTTCATTTTAGTCCTTTGGATATGTGTAATATAATCAAACACAAGAGCAGTAATAAATGAATATTTTTTCTCCCCACGGTGCTTACGAGTGCAACATATTCTAACAATTTCTCAAAACTATGTTGATAAATTGGAAACACAGTGATGGAGGTAACAAAGACAGCCAACAAAAACATAATCTATTCAATTTATCAGAGGGACTGGCTTTGAGAAGAGAACCCTTGAAATCTGAGCAGTTCTATTCTTATAAACCAGACGTAATATATTTCAAAATATGAAGCTACACTTTGTATGCCTGTGCATAAGCATGTTAATTAAATATTTGCCCAGGCAATCAGAGCTAAATAAATTATTCAGATATATTTCAGCAATGCATTTCAAGATGGAAGAGGCAGATGCACACTGGAAGGCCACGATGCAGGGCAGCACAGGGTAAATAAATAGAGAGGTAAGAGGCAGCTTTTCAATTTACCAACCCTGTGAACTTTGCTGTCATTAAAAAACAATCCTTGGAGGGCTGTCCTCCTGAACTCTGCTCACCTGCCATGCAAATACCAGCCATACACTGTCATGTCAGAAAAATAATCCCTTGCACATGGACTGTGTGGGTACATGGAGTGTTTTCCAGCTTCCCAGTCCATTGGGCAAACCTGAGACATAAGACATCAGAAACCGTTCCATGAAAATATCTATAATTTCTTTAAACATACACACCCTGCATGCAAGCCAGCTACTAAATGAAGTGGTGGAAAATACAGACAATAAAAGGAATATTCAGTCTAATTTTTGTTCAGTTGAAAGGGAAAAACTGGAATGCTACAGCAAAATGGAGATTTGTCTTCAACAACGTTTTCAATTTGAAAGGTGGCTCACTCAGGTAGAAAAGTGCTGTCATACCTGTGAGCAGAGTGCAGTTCCACAGCTGCAATGACATCTCAACCCTTCAGCACCACTCAGAGTATTAAAAAAGTCAGCAGTTAGCTGGAAAAAGGGTCACAATGTTATTAGAATCATGGCAAACAAATTTTGAAAGGCCAATCCCTAAGGTTTTGTGAGTGCACTTTTCATGTGGGTATTACGAAGAGACCAAAGGAAAAGCAGCTTTGTTTTAGTTGATAAAACCTTGAGGAGCTTTAGAGTTATGAAGTGTCCTTTTGAAGCTAGAATGAAGTCGTTGATAAGATCATCTAAACCCAAAAATAATTTAGATATACCCCTTCCAGCTTCCCAAAATGCCTAGATTATATCATTGTGATATACAAAGCACTCAAGGAACCTTGGAAAATTGAGAGATGGATAAGAGGTTAGTAACAGTAAGAGTTCAAGACCTCTATTATAAATTAAATTATAAGATTACTAAGGGTATTGTAACACATCTATTTCTGGGGAGTCAAACCGAACCTGAGCCAGACTGAACATTTTATGGGACTGTGGTGGTTTTTCTTTTAAGCTAGGAGATAACTAATGTGTGGACATTTCTTGAATTTGACCTGGAACAAATCAATCACAGCTCAAAATGGAAGAGAATTGAAAAAAGACTCACCCAAGCAATTTAGCATACAGCAAATATGATAGTGTTATGGTGTGAAGCATAAGAAATGATTCAGAAGTCATGACTTTGGCAAAATTCATTGACCATAGATGAGGACTTTGCCTGAGTGAAGCACTTGTGTGGGTATTATAAAGTAATACAGGGGATAAAATAACTCAGATTGAAGCATAATTCAGCAGATGGAAAATGTGATGACTCAACTGATCAAGACAATGCCTATGTCCAGTGGAATTACACATACCATGAGCATTATTGTGTCCTGGGGAAAATGATTTATGTCACTTTTGATGTCAGGCACTGATCTGCACAGGCCCAGGGAGTTTGTGGACACACCCTTGATCCATCAGACTCACCAAGAATGCAATAAAGCAGAGGTGCACAAAAGCAGGGGTGCACACAGGAGGGATAAAAGCAAGGCAGAAATAGCACCAAGTCTCTTGCACTCAGACCTGCCAGGGTACAAACACTTTCAGAAGAAGCCAGGAAGGACTGTAAGAGTTACCTAATCCCTCTCCTTCTCCCAGCCAGAAGGCAGGATCTGTTATACACAGATTATTGTTGGCACACATTTTTCTGCCTTGATCTGAAAGACCTCAAGATAGAAAGTCTCCATGACCGTCTGAAAACGTATTTCCATGTTTTGTGCTCTGTACTGGTACTTTTCTTAACATCCAACCTCAGTTTGGTTAATTGCAATTTAAGCTCTTAATGGCTTACTTTTTACATTATGGATGTAGACTCCTCTCTTTGAAGAGATTTCTAATTCCTCAACATGCTTTTGAAAATGTTGTAACACCTTTCCTTGCCTTCTAGAAGCAAAACAACAGCAGTTTCTTCAGATTTTCCCTGTAGGTCATGTTAGATAGTTCTGATCCTTTTCGGTATTCTCCTCTGGACTTTCCAGCTGGTGTACATCTATTTTGTGGCATCCATGACCTGTATTTCTGTGGAATACCACTGCCCTGCTGAGCTTTTGCCTTTTTGACATTTGTACATCATTGTTAATCCATGTTTAGTTTGGGATTCTCTACCTTTTCCACAGGACTGCTAGCTTGACATTCCCTCATCCCATACTTGCTAGTTAAAATTATTCCTGCCAAAGCATAGTGCCCTGAAGTTGTCCTTAATGAGTTTCATCTTATTTTATTCAGATTATATCACCAATTTGTCAAGATCACTTGAAATTTTAATCCTGCCTTCCAGTACTCTTGCATTTGGTTCCAGGTTTGCCTCATCTACAGATTTAATAAGCATGTTCCCTCTTCCATCGCTGAGGTCACTAAAGAAAACATTGGGATGTCTGTCTCCATGTCTGTATCCTCAAACCATGTTCCTCTTCATTAACTGTTCATTAAACATTATTCAGTCACTGAGGGCTGCCTGCTTGCTTGATACTGTACAGGACATAAACACTGAAATTATAGATTCTCCAAACCACAGAAAATGTTGAACTTCTAGAACAAAACAAAGTACTTTGTAACATGCAGTGGGAGCAGCTACCAGAGCCCAGGCTGCAATTTTTACTGGAGTCACAGACTGTAGGATATCCAGATTCAGTGGTTTCCCAAAGCTTAGCTGTTTTGAAAATCTGTCCTGAGTCACGGACTCTCTGAACCTCAGAGAAGCAAGGACTTTCATGACCAAAGAATTGGACCCTGGCCCTGAAATCCTTCTCCTTCTCCTAATTTCCACATGGACCCAGGTTGTCTGATTTGAGCAACCCAGCATGAGTGGGAGTCTGAGCTCCCTTTTGTGCAAGTCACAGAAGAGAGAGTGGGCTCACCCCCTTCCTGACAAAATACACAGGTAAAGGCACACAAAACAGGTAAGAAAGGAGTTATGGAAATAAGCACCCTCATCCCAGCTCCTGCACACCCCAGAGGCCCTCCCACCTCCCCTGTGGAACCAAAGAGAACAACCAGTGGGGAGACTGGTGTTCCCTTTTATCCACACAACAAATCTGAATGTTCTATCCATATTATTACAGCTTTTATTGATTTTTTTTTTTCCAAATCTCCTAGGAACTTTCTCCGTGGGCCATGACAATAAGGCCTAACCACAACAGTCTACTTTTCTTAGCTGGCTTTCATAGGGGCCCTAGAAGTTGGCTCCTTCAAAAATTTGTGGGCTGCAAGCTGAAAATTGCTGCACCTGGTCCTGTTGTACATGGACCACCACATCCACAGCAGGATCCTGCCCAGCCAAAAGCTGAAATTGCCTCCAGTATTTTCACCTTAGGTGTCTGCAGTTAATGTGGATTAACAGCAGCCATGTGCTTTCTGCCTCTGCTCTCCCCTGCCTTGTTCCACAGGCTCCTCACCTGTCAGCCCCCTGTCTTCACACTGCAAACTTTGAGTGCCTTCCTGCCCCATCCCTGCCTGTGCTGCACCTCCCGCCCAGGCTGCAGGACCTCCCTTTCCTCCTTGCTGCAGGTGTTTCCCAGAGCCTGCTCTGGCACAGCTTCCACTGCCTGGGTGTTACTGGCAAACGGTCACAATCCAAAGGTCCCTCCTGTATTTTCCTCACAGTTCTATCTTCACCTTATTCTGCTCATCCAGATTCACAGGATCTGTCTGATAACTGACATGACATATTAATTGGAATGTTCATATGAGCCTCTTCCTTCTCTGTCTTCATTCTTTTCCCAAGATCCTATTTTTTCAAATGAAACCTTCATGTTTTCATAGACTTTTTCTGTTTCAAAGCGATTAATCCCCTTCATTATTTTAAAATAATTTAAAATCACTGCAAGATCTCTTTTTAAACAAGGTAATACCAAAGCTCTTCAGTCTTGCTTTACAACTCAGAGCTGAAAGGCACAGTATTACTGTCATTTTCCCTGCTTTATCCCTTAATCATATCCTCCTTAGGTAGAGTGAGCAGTACTGCAAAGAGCACTCTCAACAAGAATTCACCAGTGGTTTAGGTAATAACAACAACACCTTTTTGATATATATTCTGTTCTTACTGTAATGCAACCCAACATCCTGTTCACTTGTTGGGATCTTTTTTCCTACAGCTGTGTGTTAGGCTGGGAGCTCTGGGGATTATTTAAAGAGAATATTTTCCAGATTTATCAATTTACCTTTATGAACATTTTGGTCTCCTCATTCTAAGGGGAGAAATCACAAAAGCAAACACCAACACTGTTCAGTGGCCCTGTCTTGCTCTTGAGCTGGCTCTCTACCCAATTTCCTCTCTTGAACCTTACAGATTCCTCCATGGAAGCAATAAAAAGGCAGCTAAGGTGCTAAATACGAAAGATTGCAGGCATTAAAGGATAAAGGCCCAGCAAAGCACTAGGTTCCAAGTATTTCTTGGCTAAGCACACGTGCACTAATGCTAGCTTAGGTGTTCACAGTATACTCCATTGTCAGCAATGGATTCCACACCTAATGGGCTTGGTTTCCAAAATCCATCCCTCTTCCAGGGCCTCGCTTCCATTTTTAAATGACCCAAGCTGGAGCTACTAAATTGTACTTTACAGATATGCAGCTCCACACAGGGAACACAGATCTCTCTTTTACCACAAGAAATGCTCTTCATCCCTCTGTGTTTTCTCTTCTGCCTAAGGGAGATCAATCTCTCTACAAATGCACAACCAATCCCCAAATAATCCTCTGGGATTACACTGGCTCACAGCCCCTCATGCCACAGGGTCTCAGGCAGGAAGGATACATGGGCTGTCAGTCTACACCCAGAAAGGATCTGGTTGAACTCCCTGACCTGTGAGAGCCATCAGGAAATCTCTCAGTGCCTCCCTTTGTAACACAGGACTCAGTGCTCTGTTATTTATCATGGCTATTGTAAGGATAATAGGAATGGAATAAAAATGACATGGTATAAATAGCAACAACAACGAAAGAAGAGAAGAAAAAATAAAAGAATCAAGATGAGATGCAATCTAAAGAGAGATATAAATTGTTCTTTGGCAGAAAGAAAATGATAAAGTCTGCAAGATACTATGAAATGTTTAAACTGATTGTTACCCAAAAAAAGAAATAAAAGCTCTTGACCAGACTAAGGAGATTTTTGGTATGTGATGGAATTGTAGGACAAGACTATCAGCCTTGCTGTGTGCCTGGAAAGAAGTGGCTCCTAGCAAAACATTTTTTGGCTCAATTCAGAGTGTTTAACTCTCAGATTGTGAGAAAGCCAGTGCAGTGCCCCAGCGTAGGGTGATGCCCTGCTCTGCATTGAAAACAGGTGTTCAGCTGGCTGCATTCTAGTGGAGCACAGGAGATTTGTCCCAGATTTTCTGGACATGATCTCTAGGTAATACCTGCTTTTTTATTTCACGTTTCAATAAAATCAGATAATTATTTTTCATGTTCTGAGCCTTCCCTGCACTGTTTGGCAATAGATTTACAGAGCTGAGCTGTAAGCTGAGCAGAGGAGGAACCTGGCCAGCCTTCAGGAGAGGTGAGTGGACTTTGGTGCTGCAATTCTGGAGCATCTCTGGGAGCAACCCTGGTTTGTAACACGTGCCCTGGGACACTCAGCTATTGCTGTGACCTACGGAGGTGCAGCCCCTGGCTGGGGATGAGGAGAGCAACAGCCTTGATAACCCAACCATTCATTTCCTTAGTTTTGAAGCTGTGTTAGGTAAAGAACTACATTAACAAAACCTCTCCTCTGTGTTTATTCATTTTAAACGGCTCTGAGATACAGTTTCTTCGAAAGGTCCTGGACAATCAATCTCCATTGTTCTGTATATATCTGCAGAAGATAACAGCTTCCTTAAAATATGGTGTGCTATTAACTGCAGTAAATATATAGCTTTAAACCTTAAAATGTAATGCAATTAAATAAGAAATATGAACCTAAGGAGGTTAAGTGCAATCAACCACTGACACACACATTTGATCTGAATTTAAAAACACACACAGAGGGAACTGAAGGGCCTCCATCCATACTTGGATAACAGGAAATCCCCTGGACACAAAAATAGTGAATTTAAGAATGGAGAATATAAAGGTCTAGTTCAAATTAAAGATTTTATGACTGAGGACTCCATTAAATCTTTGAACACTTACAGTAAAGAGTTTGGAATGCTTCCAGTCCAATTCTTTATGTTCTCACAAGTGACAGATTATACTTCTGAACTTCTATGGCAAAAGAAAGAAAGAGTGATTGTATTAATCCATCTAAATCTGCAGCTTGCTAATTAAGATGAAAACTATAACAATCTGTGCTTAGGTGAAGCATACTATTTTTTATAACCCAGCTCAAGACAGCATCACTAGCCAAGCCAAAAGTAGAAGATTTAAGTTCTCAAATTATTGAAGAACAATAAAATAATGAACCACTTAATACAACATGATCAACAATCTGTATTAAATATGAACTCTTTTATAGTACCCAGTCTACTTCAGTTTTTATATTTCCAAGACAATTCTCATGGTGTTTAAGATACAGAGTATTTAACACACTGCTTCAAACCCTACCGGCAGCAGGGGAAGGAGGTTCAGTCACAGCAGGTCTGCAGTGGCAGGCTCTGCTCAGAGGGCCAGTCTCACACACACGTGGTTTTGTAGCCCAAAGATATTAAGGAGGGAATTTCAAATGAGGAGTTTGCAAGTGAGCCAAGCATTGGAAACTCATGTACTACTTTGACTAGGTTTTAAAGGGAATCAAGGCAAAATTATCAAAGTTTAGGGTGTAAGGTTAAGAATTCATCCCTGTATCCAGGTACCTAAGGAAAGGAGCAAGGATTTTATTGCAGACTTCTCAAAACATACTAATTACTGGTATAAATCTGTTGTCACTAGTGGCATATTGCCAAGAGGTAATTGAGCCTGAAATGAAAATGAATGTGAGACATGTGGAAAGACAGCTGATTTGACCCAGGATGTCAGCAGAAACATAATCCTGGCAGGATCGTGGGGTTAAGGAACTCCTGTGTTTGGCCATAAACTCCAAAGTAACACAAAAGTCAGCCCAGAGAATGAAACTGAGAGAAAACCAAACCTTGCTGTCAGTAGGCTCTCCTCTCCTATAGGGCACATGGCAGTCCCTCTAAAGACACTACACACTTCTTTGCTTTCTGTCTGTGAAGTCATTGAGGGTCTTGAGTGAATAACCAGATCTGACAATGTTAATAAGTGCTGGCTCTTCCCAGACCAACACGGGTGGCAGACACCACAGCTGCCAGGGAGCAACAAAGCTGACTTTGAAATTTTATATTCAAAACAAAGAGCATACGGGTCTAATAGAAAAGGTTCCAAGAGCCCTTGTGAATCCCAAATGACAATTATCCTTTGATTGCCTTATTTCAGTACTTTCAGGTCTGCCACCTCTGACATAATTGTTAACCACACATAAAGGAAGGGTTTTCACCCAGCCCAACAAGGCTGCCACGCTCCTTCTTCCAAGAGTACAGGGTGCCCAACACATCCCAGCACAATATTCCTCATTTCTCACCATCAGGCTGTGTTTCTCTTTGCCTGCCCTCACAAACAGGTATGGAGAACAGCAAATTTAGGAGGTCTGACCAATGGCATGACTGTATGCATGCTTTACCTCAGTGTGCATCTGCACAGGAGCCAAAAGAAATGGTCCCACCCTTGTCCCACTTGGCCACGTCCCCACTGGTCCTTGTTACCTTCTTTCTGCTAGCACCAGGCTTTTGTGCAGTTTTGCAGTAAGTGGATTCATGGAGATGATTTTTTTTTTTTCCTTTTTTATCCCAGAGGCACCAGAGTAGTTTTCAATTGAATCTGCTCCATCTAAACAGGTAATTGGGAGGAACCTGGATGGAGAGCTGTGGATGTGAAGGGACGCAAATGGCACTCTACAAGTTCATGTCATATGTAAAAGAGCATTTATCCACAGTGTAAATTAAGAGTCCAGGCAACTTCAACAGGAAGTGAAGACTCTCCTTAACAGATGCTTCCATTGTGTAATTCAGAATACCTAAACCAGAAGCCTAAAATTAAACAGCATGGATATGACAAGCCCGTTGTGTCTCAGTCCTGTAATTCCCACAAAGAGTTGAGACTCCATTTACAAATGCAAATGATCTGGGCTTTAGCAGAAATACTTTTGCTTAATGTTTTTTTTCCATGGAAAAATTGAAACTTTCCCCTGTGAGGGGCAATGAAGACCCTCTGAAGGGCTCTCCTGCTAACACAATAAACATCTGTGGGTTCTTTCCTCCCTAATGCTGTTTTTCTAGGGGTCCCTCTCTGATGAATTAGCAGTCCCAGTAGAGTGTGGCAAACAATCCCACATACCACATCTTAGGAAATGGTACTTCTTGGAACTGATTGGTTTGGTCTGCCTTAACACAGGCAAGTTAACACCACATTATCAAACGGACTGAGGTCACCAACCTCCACCAGATGATCTGCTTGATCCTTTTCAGACCAAAAAGAAAAAAAAAAGAAAAAAGAGAAAAAGAAAAAAGCTTGGATTCCTTACAGAAATCTGAGTGCTCCAAGCTGGAAGCAGTAGGCTTGGTCACTCACAGCCCACCCACCTACAGATCAAGATGGACTGGAACAACCTCCTCCATAAGGCAGAAAAGTGAAGGGGGTTGGGAGGTGGGAGGAAGAGTTTCATATTTCATCTACCACTTTTAATAGAAAACAGAACGTGCTGGGGGGTTGAAAGGAAAATGGCAAATCCCTGGAGATCCTAAATGTTGGCCTTGCAAGTCAAAGCTGTCAATCACACCGTGTGCCCTCCAACTCTACTTTCTGCAGGGAAGCAAAGAAAGGAGGAACAGACTGGCACGTTCAGCCACTAGGTGTTACTGTTGCTCCACGGACTTTAGAATAAGCAAAACATCCATCAGAGACATAATCTGCAGCTGTACCTGAAGATTTAAACCATAGAAACAAACTCCTACTTCTGGATTCATGTATTGTGACTCAAAAATCAGAGCACTTCGGTGTCTTTTCTTGGGGCAGCCATAGAGGCAGACTGCTGCTCCTTGGGTTTGTTTTTACATCTCTGCTTTGTTTCTCCATCTATAAAATGGAAATAAAGATCCTTCTCTCTCCTGGGAAGGGCTGTGAGGCCACAGAGATTGTCCTTGACAATCTGTTGGCATGAACCAAGCAATAAGGTTTTGCATGAGCTTTTCCTATTGACTCCAGAATAGGTTTCCTGAGAAAGATTGAACTGAGCATTACCCAGCAGACTCATGACAAAGAGCAGGGCTCCACTGCACCCCTTCAATGCACCTTAATGTCCTGTTTCCCTTTGGTCTCTTTCCATAGCTCCAACCAAAGCTTTTTCCAGAGAGCAGCCACACTTCATCCAAACCATCATTTACTTAATCACCCTTTGAGCCCCCAGAGCCACATCCCTGCCCTGAGCTTCTGAAGCCACAAGCTTCAAAATTATAATATTGATTTTCTCCTTCATTTTTAATAAAGGGCTACAATGCTCAAAAATAGGTGTTCCTTCCTCTCAATGCCTGGATTCCATGCCTTGCCCCCAGTATAAATGGATGGAGGATGTAATGCAGGTCCCTGCCTGCAACCACTGAAGAGCTGTTTCTGCACACACACAATAAATGTCATGCAACACACAGCAACCAGGCAGAGCCTCCCTCTCATGGTGAGCTGTGCCATGTGGTTGTACTTCTAACCCAGGCAGCATTTTCACACACAACTGCAGTGCTCCAGGGTATGTTTTCCAAAGTTTGGAAACATTGCTACAGTACATTAAATGAAGTACCAATACCGAGCCACAAAAGCTTATGAAAAAAAATTTTTTGAGTTGTTTTCATAGGAAAATTTTTATGTGCCACATTAAACAAAATACAATGCAAACTTAAAATACTGCTCTCTGGAAGAGTGAATGGTTTGCAAGTTCTCAAATATTATCTGAATGGTGACTGGCACTACATTTTATTGCTGCTTCCAGTAAAATCAGTGGGCCTCCACCTTGGAGGCAAAGTCCTTTCATCTGCAGTTCAGGCAAAAAGCATCACTTGCCCTCACACAGCAATTGCTGTGCCTCTCACTTGAGTTCTCACCATCATTTCTAGAGTAGAGAACAGCTTTAATGAAATATTATCAATAACTTGCAGGGCTTTTGGCTTTTGAAGGAAGAAGGAGGATCTTTCCACAGAGAATCACCTGGAGATGATAATTTTTGCTTGCTACCAAAACATTCTAGTGGAAAACCAGCCATGCAAGACCTAAAGATCATTACCAGCATGGTCTGGAAGTAGTTCACTTACTGCTGGGGTTTTCTCTATGCTGCAAGCTGACAAAGAGTTTTAAATAAGTGAAGGAAAATTATTCACACACGTGTGCTCTCAGCAAACAATACACCAGGAACTAACACAACTTTACCCATATGCCTAAGGCAGATGCTGATAACATCAAATGTACTTGACTTGGATGCCTTTGAAAACAGTCACCCTAAGTGGCTTGAAAGCTTAATTCCTACTTTCTAAAGTGACTTCAAACCCTAAACCACATGGATAAATCCAAAAATTGCACCCTTAGTCAGCTGTGCTCTGCTTACTCTTCAGTGGCTAATATAAACACACAAAGACCCTATCTGATACTCCATCTAAAAATTAATCCTAATTGCCTTCTGGGCAGCTGCACAAACAGCCAGTTTTACCCAGTTCCAGTTACCTCTTATGCTTTTTTTCCCCTTTCTTCTGTGCTGCTGTCCACAATAGGACCCTTTATAACACATTTCTCTTCATGTGCTAGTGTCAGCTAATACCATATGCCAGCTGAGGCTGTCCTGGTTCTTCTCTCTGGGCCACCCTTTCTGTTTTCCCTTTGGAATCTGTGGCTCTGAAATGTGGAAAACAACAAAGCTGCAAAAAAGATTAACTATGAGTTGTCCCAGTTCTTTCTGAATTTAGTCCTGAATCACATATGAATCCTCACAAGCAGAAAACACACATCCAGTCTGCTGCAGCAGACTCAAACTCAGGGCTAGTTGCAGCTACTGCTTTTTCACTGCCTTTGTCCTACCAACCTGTAAACAAAGGGTTTTCTGAAGTTTAAAACACTATATGAACAGTGTGATGCCACTACCAGCGGAACCACTGCAAACTATCCCTACACAAGGAGTGAAACAAATGAGTCTCCACTGTGATAGAGAAAACTGTACCCCCTCAGTGAGAGCAAAGCAATTCTGGTTCACATTTATTAGCAGCACTAGTAATAAACATTTACATTGTGGTAGCGCCTAGAGGCCCTATTTGAAAGCTTGTCTAGAAGTGCTGTTGTACCTGGGCACTAAACAGCTCTGAAGCGGCACATCTGTCTGCCAGATGTTTTATTTTCTTAGAAGCTGAGATTTCAAAAAGCCTCTTGCTTCCCCTAACAAGCATTAATAAGAATCTTCAAGAGCTTGGCTACATCATCTTTCCAAGGAGAATCTGCAGTAAAAAGCACAGTGAAACAAAGAAGGACAGCACTGCTGGAGCCAGAGAGGGACACCAGACTGGGCTGAAGAGCACATGGACAGAGGGCTCTGGAAGAGAGCCCTGACCTGTGCCTGGTTCATCCCTCCAGGGCACGGGCACCAGTGCAGGAGCATCACTGCAGCAGTGGCCTTGGTGGTCCCTGTTCCATCTTCCATTGACTTTTAGACCCTGAGAGGTTGCACAGGAATCGTGGGGGTTATCTTCTCACGTTCAAAGCCTGGTATTTACAGGCAGAAAAATGGTCTGAGAGGGACCTTGCACTTTCTCCCACTTCTGCCCTCAGAGTAATCAGCTGCTCCTGCCCTGGTCAGTGCTCAGGGCTCACACAGCTCAGCAGCCTGTATGGAAACCCTGTCCCTGCTGAAAGCAGCAGCTGGGAAGCACCAAGAAGAGTTCCCCCTTGGCAAGGCTGCCCTGGGCCAAGCCAGCACGTGGCTCCTAAAGGATCCCGCCACTCTTTCGCTGTGACCCCACACTCGCTCCAGCAGAGCGACTGGCAGGCAGCTTGGCCGGGCGCAGCGGGGACACTGCGGGGACAGGGAGGGAACACCGTGGGGGCAGCGGGGGCGAAGCAGGAGCACTGCGGGGACACAGCGGGGACATTGCGGGGACTCCAGGGATGGAGCGGGGACACAGTGGGGACATAGCAGGGGAACTGAAGGGACGCTGCGGGGACAGTGTGGGGACACAGCGAGGACACAGCAGAGGGGAAGTGGGGACACAACTGGGGGACACGAGGACCGAGTGGGGACAGGAAGGGGACACAGGTGCGGCTGAGCTGGAACACAGCAGAGACACGGCAGGGTCGGACCGGGGACACTAAAGGGACCCGAAGGGGACGGAGCGGGGACACCCCGGGCACACTGAGGGCTCTGACGGACCGGGGACACCCCGGGCACATCCCGGGCACACTGAGGGCTCTGACGGAGCGGGGACACCCCGGGCACACTGAGGGCTCTGAGGGAGCTGGGACACCCCAGGAACACC
>VZRZ01006697.1:81743-101896 GCA_013398175.1 Climacteris rufus | reverse complement strand
GAGGGAGGGAGCGAGCGGGGCCAGGCCTGCACGCAGCGGGGCTGAGCGGGAGGGCCGGCGCGGGGCGCTTGGGTGAGCACGGTCCGTGTGGCCGTGGCACATCGTTACATCCCTGCGTGTTGTGCCTTTCGCTGCCCCGTTGTGCCAGTCCGGAAAGACGGTGTTGGCCAACTTCGTGTCGGAGAGCACGGAAGGGATCGGCAGCTACAGCCCGACGCAGGGGGTGAGGTGAGCGAGCCCCCAGAGCCCTGTGCTGAGCGCGGCCCTGCACCATCCTGACCCGCTCTGTGTCCATCCTTCCCGCAGGATCCTGGAGTATGAGAAGCCAAACCTCAATGGGAACAGCAAGGGAGCTGGGTGTCGATTCGAGCTGTGGGATTGCAGTGGTGATCTAAAGTAAGCCAGCAGTGTTACTTCCTCCAGATTGCTCAATTAATTAAAATTCTGTGTACACAAGATATTCATACTTCAGGCCCAAACCAGTGATCTGCTTGACATGAGGAGTATTCCAGACTCCTTATGTCAATATATTTTTATGGTTTCTGCTGTAAAGCATCTGACACTAGGTACTCTCATGGTCACAACTGAACTTTGTTTTGGATAAGGACTGAACATAACAGTAAAGTTCTCAGCTCCTGGAATGGAGTTAAAGGTACAGGGGACAGAGGCCCACTCTGTAATTGCCTTCATCTCCTTTTAATTATATGAATGGGCTTCAAACAATGTGTATATATGACTGAAGCATAAATTTCCAAAAGATACAATTGAAAGAAGGAAAAACCCATTCTCATGGAAATGTTTAAATAAGTTTAAATAAGCATCTAACCAAACACCACATTGTCAGCAAATGATGGGACCAGCTAATGCAATAGGAACTCAAAATAGCTGCAATATGATAGATAACTGGAAAGATTACCGATGTTACAATTTTTATGAAGTACTTAAATGTTTTCTTGAGGAGAGTCAAAGAAAACTTGAGAAAATTTGAGTGCATGTTCCTTTTTTTCCAGCTGTCAGTCTTGCCATTTTCTGTGTTTTTGAAGGTTTGAGACGTGCTGGCCAGCTCTGATGAAGGACTCCCATGGTGTCATCATAATCTTCAACCCTGAGCTGCCCAGTCACCTGAAAGAAATTGAAATGTGGTACTCGTGCTTCGTGCAGCAGCAGCCACTGCTGGACAGTCAGTGTCTCCTGGTGGCACATCACAAGCCAGGCAGTGCAGGGGACACAGAAAACCTGTCCTTGGGTAAGGAGATGGAAAATTCCATCTGTAGCTCAGAGTTTTCATTGATCCACATGTCTTTAAAATTATTAATACCTCATGGCTTGCATTTCTCATTAAATCTGATCAAAGAACACTAGAGTGCTTTGCAAAAACAGAAATCATGGATTTCAAAGAGCACCTGGAAGGTGAGAGGTATTCCTGTTTCACACAAATAAAGAAAATAAAAGGAAAGGAAAGGAAAGGCAAGAAAAGTTTGAGTGGTTTCTGTGGTCACACAGTGTGCAGCTGAGCCAGGAATTCAAACTCCTGCCATATTTCCTCATCAGTATAGTTTGGCCCTCACAGTGCATTTCTTTTGGTAAGTGACAGTTTTGAGGGTAATTAAGTCTGTCTTTTATCAATCAAAAGAACAAGAACCTTTGAAACAAAATGCTACTGAGCTGCATCTTAAAATCAGTGATAGGTACCTTAGACACTACAAATATTTGTGGCTGCTTATAGCAGTGAGAACACACACTCCCTCTGGGCAACCTGTTCCAGCAAACATATTTGTTATTAATAACACATATTTGTTATTAATAACACATATTTTATATAAGAATCAGATTCCATACTTTGGAAGTAATCAAAGAGTATCATATCACTTCAGTAATAAAATTGCTGTTCAGTGCTCAGTTTGTTTGATTCTGCCTGAATGTGAGACCAAAACTGGACTTTAAGCTTTAATAGTAGTAAACTTTGAAGAATTTAATCTGGCAGTTGTTGGTAACACTGACAAGCTATGCTGCATTTCTTCTTCACATGCTATACCTAATTGGTTTTTACTTATTTTATTTACTTTAAAAGCTTACCCACTGAACAAGCTCAAGCTGATACATTCCAACTTAGAGGAGGACCCTGAAGATGTTCGGATGGAATTTATCAAATACTTCAGAAGCATTATCACAATCATAAATGAGAGCAGAGAGAGGGAAGAAATGTCAATTATCTCATAACTTTAAGAAATACTGAACAAGGAAAAAAAAAATGATTTTCCCTTTGTAAGCTGTAGTGGGCTGTGAACAGGCCCTCCCAAAGAGAATTTGCCAGCCTATAAACATTTCAAGTGCTGACAGCAGGTGAGCTGTGTGCCAAGGAGATGGCTGCACATCCAGGAATTTGAGTGGCTTTGTAGCTGCACTTTGGCATCAGAAGTGCAGGAAGATGTTTGTTATTTGAGTGTGGACCAAAAGACAAAGGTATGGGTCGTGTCTTCAGAATCCCTTTGTGCAGAGGTGCTTGGAGAAGAAAGCCTGACAGCACATCTGGGTAAAGTGCTCATGCTAGCTGGGTTCCTGGAGAAGTTTTGCCTTTGGGAGTCAGGACCAACTTGTTGGAGTAGAGATCTGAGAAACAGTCATGGTGTGGAACCCACTTTTTAATGTTCCAGGTTCTCCTTGCCTTTCTGCTGAAGAGAGCACATAGCACAGCCATTGCCTTGGCCACACAGAGCAGGTTGCAGCCTTTCCCAGACCTAAGTTTTTCTTCTATTCCAACAACATAACCATGTTGTGAGGACAATGTGTAGGTCTCTCTGGGAGGAAGGAATTGAAATCTTGGTTTAGTGCAATATTTTGACTTGTGTCAGGAGCTCCAATAAGTTGTGCATTCTCCAGAGGAGGAAAAGCTGTTTTGAAACTTTTACTGTTCCCTGTTGCATTGAAATAAGTGGTTTCATAGATAATTTACTTTCTGATTTGTTTGGTTTGCACTCATCCCTGTTCTTAGCGTGTTTTGCTGTGGAAGACATTTTTTTGTAACGTGCATTACTAAGGCAATAAAAACATTTTAAAAATGCATCCTTTTTGCTCTCAAAGGGAAAGTTAATTATGGGAACTCTTAGCAACTTGCTTGATTTTTAGTAAGGAAAATGATGTTAAAGTTGTTCATTTCACACTACAACAAGAGACATTCACAAAAACTTGGAGCCAAATAGCCAAAGAAATGACACCTCACCAACATCCTTTACAGAAGGTATGTTGTAAACCAGGAAGTCCTTCCTGTATTTTAGTTCAAGACAACAGGAGTGAGACCTTCTTGGGTTTTTCAGTGATCCAGGTTAATTAATCTACTATTTTTCCTATTTTCATAGTTTTTTTCTGAGTAGTGAGTAGCCTGTCCTTGTACAAATGGCACATGAGGTCAAAGCTTGAACAGTTCCAAGCTGTAAAACTCAGGGCTACCAAAAGAGCCTGAGTTAGGCTCAAGATTAGCAGATCTCCAAACTGCTCCAATGGTCACTGGTTTGCTCAGGTGGTAGCAGGTGTGGGAAGCTCTGCACACACAAATCCCCTGCCCTGTTCTGGTTTGGGTGCTGGGTGTGCTCAGCTTCTCCCCATTGTCTGCTGGCTCCTGTTCTGCCCTGAAAGCTGAAAGCTCCACTCAGTTCTGGGAGGTAAAGAGGGTGGTACTGAAGGGAAACATCAGTGAGAGGAAGGACACCAGGACAGAAACAAGCAGAAAAAGATGAAAAGGTTGGAGAGCAATAGTGGGAAGTTGGCATTTCAACATCTATGTTTTATTTATATGACTTTTGAACAATCAGGTTTTATGTGCTTGCAATCAGTGTCATAGGGTGGTCTGTTGGAGGCAGTTATTGGAAAACTCACAGTCTAACTAGAGAACAGTTTTTTACATGCTGCCTTAGATTACTTTTTCCTTGTTGCCAGCTGTGTGGTGCTGGAGCCAATTTTTAAAATATACTGCCTTAATAAATTCAGTTTTTCCCAACAGGAACATTGTGATATTCACTGGTAAAAGACTGGTGTGAAACCCACCAAATATTTTATTTGGAATGTAAAACAGTGTTTGGGTGATTCCAGAGTTGAAAAGTCAATGAACTCTCCTGTTCACCACCTTGCTTCATATAAAATGTTAATCATTATGTTACTTTAAATGAAAAAAAGTTGTAAATTACAGGTATCTATAGACTGCAACACACTGTTCATCAGAGAAGAAAAATAGTGTGAGAGAGGAGCAAAGACAGATGCCTGGACTTGACTTTGTATCATCCAAAAAGGTCATAATACACAATAAATGTGGAACATCATTCATAACATCTGGCCAAGAGATTAATTTCTGTCCCTGCTGAAGAACAGTAAAGGCATAGACTCATGCAAAATTAATCCTTAGTATTGGAAAGGATGACTGAGAAGGTATTTATTCAGAAGTATCTTTTATTAATGAGGAGGCCATCAGAGACACCGAGCTAGGAGAGAGGTGCAAGAATGCCAAGAACACACATTGGGTCTCTGCCTTTTTGTGCCCTCAGAGCCTGCAGAGCCCCAGGTGATGCCACAGCCTGGTGTTGCTCAGCCTGGGGAGTGCAGCTGTGCCTCTGTGCTGAGGGCAGCTGGTTGGTGAGTGGCCCTTCTGTGCTCTGTCCATGTTTCTGCTTGGGAGGCCAAGGAAGTGCCCAGGCAAGTGCAAAGGAAACTGGGAGCGTGTGGCAATGAGCCACGAGCCAGCTGTGGGTTCACCAGGAGTAGGAACAATTCAGGAGCAGAAGAGAACAGCAGATTTGCAGCAAGAGCTCTGTTCTACTCTTCCTCACCAAGGACCTGGCCACCATGCTGGGAAGTTTGTAAAGGCTTCTTGGATGGCCTTTCCAAGTGGATGGCAGAGAACCCGTGAAATCTGTCAGCTCCTCCAAAATATGACCTTCTCTAGGTGTCCTCAGTCTCTACAGTGACTGGGTGTGTCCCCTCCTCCCCCTGTCAGCAGCAGGGACCCCAAACCCTGGCTTTGTATCAGCTCTGCACAAATTGGGAGTCTCCAAGTTCCCTCTCCCTTTCTGTGGATCCCTGTCCTTAGTGGAATTCAGTGGCTGTTTGTTCCAGTGGCTTTTTTTGGGATCATCTGCACTGTCATGGTTTGGGGAACTGAGGCTAGGATAGGGGTATAGAACAATTTAAATATTGATTAATTCAAAAAAATCAGCCTCACAGGGCAGAATCCAAAAACCTCAGGATATGCCAACTGTGCAGTGAGAAAACAACCCATCACTTCAACAGAAGTTATTCAGGTGCAACATTATTTTGTCACTTGGCATTGAGTATTGATAATCCTGACAGCTGACATCATTTTATTTACAATGTACTGAAGTTATTTCCAAAGTTTTATTGCTGTATAGCTGCAAAACCCTCTATAGCTGTATGTGAGCTCTACTCAAGTTCACACTCAGCTCCCATGAAAGCAGCTGGTACATCTTTGCTTTAGACAGTTGACCCATCTGAACAAAGAGTCAGCTTGGAAATTTGATGGGGAGCAGTCAAAATCAGAGGAACTTTGCAGGGCTAGAAATGCAGAATTTTAAGACTTCAAGGCTACATCCATGAAGTTAAAGACTATGGCTGCTTTTCAGACTGGTTATTTAAGATATTTAAGCTCTTCAATTATAAGTGTTTGCTCAATTACCTCTTACAAGCTGTTTTCTGCACACCCAGAGCACTGTGAAGCCAATAATTACTGGTGATGATGAAGACAGTTACAGGCAGTGCAACCCAGATGTGTGACTTGTTTACAACCAAACTCTGGGAGTAGCAGCAAAGCTGAATGAAATACATTTGGACCTTACCAAAAAAATGCAGCTTTCTTTTCAAGTCATATATTTTGCAGGCCAGGCCTTTGGTCTCAGTTGCTCTCAGCAGTATTGTTCTGATGGACACAATAGACATAAGAAATCCCACGTTCCTGTTTCTATTATTGTGCTGCCAAGTGACTCAAGGGAGTCATGTAGCCCCCACACTGAAGAGTGCCCATCCTTGCTGGGGTTCTGCATGCTCACTTTAGAATATGTAGGGTGCTGATGTGCAGATGTCTTAGGAAGCAACTTCTAGAAGGTGTCCAGGACCTCTTAAAATCAGATCTTAAACAACTCAACTTTTCAACAGGAGTACCTTGCTCTGCAGGTCACTTGTGTTTTCTCTTACCACTTCTCCAAAATTCCGGTGGGATACTTAGTGGTGCAGCAAGGATTCCCCAACAGATCAGTTTACTTTGTTGAGAAGTTGCCTTCCCCAAGGTGCTAGAAACCCTCCAGGAGTAATTCCCACAGCTTTAGTCAGTGCTCTTGGTGCACACATGGACACCATGGCACCAGCACAAGACCCCACGTGCTGCTACTCCAGGCAGTTCAGGGGTGATTCCCACAAACAAAGCCAGCCCTGTGTCACTTCAGGTCTGTATTTTGCATTGCTCCATAGTAGGTGATGTACTTAGGACAAGATTCCCCCTTGGGTGACTGAGCTTTGCATAACCAGATACCTCAGAAAGGCACCTGCTTAGAACTTGCTGAGAATTCACCCTGTGAAAATCAGTTCTTCACAAACAACAGGGGGAACCTCTCACCTCCTGCTGGAATCACCAGGATGTTGGAACTGCCTTGTGCAAGTGGTGTTCAGGTTTGGCCACCCATGCTCAGAAAGCTGCACTGAATCAGGAAAGGCCACTGAATGGCTGAAGAAGAAAGAAACAATCATATAAGAAATGTTGTTTTTCACTCTAGCAACATAAGGTATGTGCTTGATTTCTGCAAATATATCACAAAGAAAGGAAATTGACTGTATTTACTTAGACATGAGGTAACAGGAGCAATCAGCAGAGCAGGGATGCTGTTGCTAAAGGGCTCAACCATTCTAACTAAGGTACCCAAACCTAAATTTAAAAACATGCACTCACTGTCTGCTCCTTTTGCTTATTCTTCCCTGCCCTTCAATTGTATGTAGAAATAATTTGACCTTGAACACAAGGTGAACTTGTATTTAAGCTTTTTTTTTTTCTAAAAGAGACGAAAAGCAGAGGAAACCTAATACATTCTATTTGTGTAAAATAATCTAAACTAAAAGGCAGCTTTGGCACAATAATGTATGTGAGCAAACAAGTCAACCAATAACTCTAGTCTGGAAACAGGAGAAGGTTTCTAGTAGAGTGTGAAAAACCTGGTTCCAGAACAGTGTTTAATTAACAGTTTGGGATAGATTGTCACTGGATTTGATCCTTCCAGTCCCTCTCTTATGAAAACAAGAGGCTTATTTCTTTTTTCTTCATGCAGGTATTTTTCTACAGAAGTGACAGTGAACCAGAACATCAGCTCTAAAATTCCTTGGACTTTAAGAAACTTGGATTCTGACCCATCCTCACAGCTGGAGATGTGTAAATACATAGGTTGTATTTACACATATGCAGAGGCAATAAAGCAGTTTTATCAACTCCTACCAGAAGAAAGGTAACAGAGATTTTCTCACGTGAGTCTCACTTTAGAGGATACTGCCTGAGGATGGGCACTGGGTTTTGCTTGCATAAGTCAGAAACAAAAAAATGCCACATGTTTTACTGAGTTCTATTGTCTCTCCCTCCCTTTGTAAGGAAATTAAAGCCTATTTCTCTCCTAGTTCCATGAAATCTATCTGAATCCTGGTAACATGTCTCTGAGAAATTGCTCAGAGGGAATAACAGACAAGGGTACACCCTCCATTGCTATGTTACTGCTCCATGAGTTCCAGACAAAAGCATTTCTTGTGGTTTGGCAGCAAACATCTATTCCTAAAACCCTGGGACTGCATTGTTCTTTACATGTCAAAAGCTGATTTAGTACCTACAGGCACAGATTGCAGGGTCCATCATTTTAGGAAGGATCTTCAGGTTTTGTAGACTGCTGGGGTCACCTCTCACAACCATTTGGGGGAGTCACACCCAAGTGGACTGTAAAGAGCAGGCCCTCAGGTCTGCCCTGCAATGAATATTCCAGGATTTTTGTCCTGACCTAGGTTAAATGGTAATACTCCAGAAACTGAGCAACTGACTGCCAGGCCCATAATAACAACCCTGAAGCATTAAATAAAGATACATCTTCAGGAAAAATTATTGTTAAGGCTCCAAAATAGTTCTGCTGTGTTTGGAATTCTAATAATGGTAGGCAAGCTTGACTGGAACTCCTAATGATACAAAGATCTTGCAATCTTGCTTATCTGTAGCTAAGTTAATGAGCCTGGGACCCAAACACAGCTATTATGAGGCCCTTCTGCTCAGAATGGTGTATCTTTACTTTTAAAGCAGATCATTAAAAGTAATATCTAATGAAAACTCCATCTGTTTTCCATTGAGCATACACTTGGCTTTTTTCTTTTTTTATTCCCTGAGGTTGCATGAAGCTTTGCAGCACACAGGGCTGACACTGTCACAACCTAACAGGACAAGCCAGCCCCTGATGCAGTTCCTTTGTCCAGGAAAGTTAAATATTGGGTATATCTGGATCTATTAACATAAAGGTAACCTTTTGGACCTTTAATTTCTTTCATATCCAAGAACTGGAGAGAGATGCACAAATATGAAGTGGTGTAATAAATCTTAAGTCACACAGACCTGCACAGGACTGAATCTACAGACCATAAAGGTTATTTTACAAAGCATTAGCAATAAAAGCTGAGGTTTGCCACTCTGCTCGCTCCCCTCTACTCAGCTAAATGGGAATTTCTGAGTCCTGTTAAGACACAGGGTCTATGACACAAAGTTGGGCAGTTGTGATCCCTGAGGACTCTTCCAGTTTCCTATCACATCAACCCACAGAAGCCAAACAGATGCACATGCAGTTTCCATTACTAAATAATTCATTTGCCAGTCCCAGAAAAACCTGGTAGTATTAAATACACAAACATTTTATGCTAAGTGCTGCTGAAGCCCAGTTTCCAACAGACTTCACTCTTAAGGATTTACCCAAGTGTAGATTTTCTGTCCCCTTAGAAGGGTTTTCCTCCCTTATTCCCTGTACAGACATGCCTACCTACAGTAATTACTTTTTTTGGCATTTCATAGAACAAGAAAAACATGCATAAACTGAGCATGGAAATTAAAATGTTTTTTTCCTACCAAAAGAAGGAAATTCTGGAGCAAATGCCAAATAAAGTAGGAAACTGGGAGGATAGGAGAGACAACAAGAAAGAAAGAGCACATTTTTGAACAGCACAAGCTGTTTATGAAAAAGATTGGGAACTTGGCTTGCTGCAGAAGCAGAAGACTGGACTCAGCAATAAAAGATAAATATCAATTCTAGGTTTCCTTCACCAGAACTGGTGATGACTAATTCAAAAGGAAGAATTATTTGTTCTTTCTCTGCATTTGCCTGTGCAAACATGTAAGTTAAGATGCATGTCACCTCTTTCCCATGCTCCAGCAAGGACAATAAAAAGAGAATGTGATCTCTTGTGTGGTCCATAGCAAGTATAAATTAATGATTTCTTAATATGCATGCAATGTGGCAAAAGGTTCCATATTTCATACAGCTTTATAAATAAAACATACTTTATATGATTGATTACAAATAAACCAGAATAGAATCAAGCAGGTAATACAGAAGGACAAAATAATAAAAAATTGATTATTACCTTTTGCTTTTGTAAGAAAATGAGAATTGTGTTTATGTTTGTTTATATGAGTTGGCTCCAAATAACTTTGGAACTGTTTCACAATTCCTACTCAATTTTTACAAACTTGTGATATTTAATTCCTGCAAGCTTCATGAAATTAGACAGCTAAATTAAGACAGATTATTCATTTCTCATTGAAGAAACAAGCTCAAATGAACTCAATCCCCATTAAACATCAGAGAATCCAAGCTGAAACACAATCCAAGATATAAATCCGTAGGAAAAAAACATTTCACTGTTTGCAGAACTACTTGTATTGAATGAGATCACAGAGATATAACATCAGTATGACAGAATCTAATCACCACTCAACAAACGTTTTGGAAACAAGTCAGCAACCACATCTGCTTCATCAGAACCAGAGCCTCATGTGACAGGAAGCTTATTAGAGACCCTGTCTCTCATTATTTTGTTTTTGCTTATAACTTCTCAGCATGAATATTCAATATTGCAAAATCAAGCAGCTCCCTTTACAGACCATCCAGAAAGGAGAAAGAAATTGTGTCAGACATTCCAGATCCTGAAGAAATTGGTGCCTGTGGAGCTATGGATTTCTACCAGCAAAACATCTGGCACAAAACAACATTAAACATGAATAACTTGCTTCTCTTTCCCCTTACCATTGGTGTGAGGCAAGAATAAATCCTCTGAAGTCTTCTTGATGTATCAAACCTGAAAACAAGACAAAAGAGAAGGAAAACAGGCCTTGAAACATAGCAGGACATCTTAAAGGAATATAACTCAAAACACTTTATTTTCCCAGTAGCATAAAACGTTACATTGTGAGACATTTTTCTTGGTTACTACACATGCAACAGTTGCTTCACAATACTCTGAATGCAATGTGGGAATTCCCATGTTGTGCTCTTTCATGGCTTGGGTGGAAGCTGTGGCAGTCAGAGCCTCTGAGCAGGTAAATGTGGTCAAATGCCCAGCTGAGAACACCACTCACAGGAAAATGTGCCCAAAAGTGAAGCCAAATGTCTGAAGTCTCAGCCAGGGGAATGAGAGCTCGGTGTACTCAGCCTTCCTTAGCTGAAACACTTCTGAAGTGAAGGGATTCATCTCAAACCCTTCTAAATTGGGGGGTCCATCTGCACAGCCCTTGATTCTCCTCTGCAGTGACCCCTGGGGATGTGAGAGCCTGTCCTCCCTCCCTGTGCCCAGCACTGGGATGAGTCTGGGGGCGCTGGGGCTGTGCAGGGTTGGATGGTTGGAGTGTGGGCACCTTCATCAGCCACAGGACACACCAACAGCTCCATTTTCCCTCCTCACTCCTCAGCTCTGCACAGCAGGCAGGACTGGCAGTGGCATTTGGAAGTGCTGAGCAAGTGGGATACCACACACTCCTCCTGGCAGGGAGGTGATGCTTTATCAGTTACTACCTAAAAACAGAAGCCACACGAAATTAGGAGAGTAAAAAGGGGTTCTATTTATGAAGGGCCTCCAGGTACATTTAGGGCAGACAGAGGGCCCCCCAGGGGCTTCACCCAAAATGGATGATGGGTCCCAGGTTTTCATATTTTTATAAGTTTGGTACATTTGCATATTGGGGTTTAATCTTCCAATTACAGCTTCAGGTAATTAAATAATTTACCCCCAGTTTCCTCCCCTCCAATCCCACTTTTACTTGCATTTCTTGGGGCCTGAGACAGTGAGGTGTCCTTGGGTCTCAGACCTGGAGAGGAATTGTTCTGTCTGACCAAAATGGGAAAACAGCAGCTAACACTCTATATGGAGATTAGATTACACACTAAAGAATTGCAGGATTACAAATGTATGAAAAATAAAAAAGCTAAAAACCTAAGGCATCAGATGTGTTGCATGGATGTATCCACACTAAGGCCCTGTGGTGGGCAGACAAAACTCCCAATAGGGTTACACACTGCAGGCACATCAGGAAATATCTTCCCAAAGCTTCTGGATAACCTTGCTTTCTTCTTTCTCCATCACCTTGAGGACAGAAAAAAGGGTTTTCAAGGAGATCTTAAGTCGGTGTTGTCATTTCAACCCCACAGATGTCAGAGTGATTTTTACACTCTTTCTGCTCAACTAATTGCCAAGCCCCAACAAAGGGATTTTAATGGGTTGCACCAGGCAATAAACCATCATCTACTGGCTCTAGGAACAAGGAAGGAAGAGAGGGAATGTAAAGCTGGAACAAAGCACAGACCCAGAGCAGGTCCAAGTACTTGCAGAAACTGATTTATCCAAAGATTTGACACCAGATGTTCTATTGAGACAACTTTAACAGAGCTCCACAGAACATTAAATACTTCTTCTGTTTTCAGTATTCAGCCCACTCCATCTGGGCACTTCTGCCACAGGGCACAAACAAAACACTGCTTAATATTAATCAAAGAAGTGAGCTGTGCTCTGCAAGTTCAATATAAAATGAGTAAGAGCAAACACATGCTAAGCTGTTCCTGGGATGCTGAACACAACAGAGGAGCTGTCTTGGATTACAGCATTTCTGAATTATGCCCAAAGTCTTGTTTTAGGGAGGATATATTAATGACAGGTTACTACAAATATTGTGCTCAGCTGGAGTATTCTGCACTTCTGGTTAATAAACATCCAGTTCATAATAAAGCCAACTCATGTTTCCCTGCTTACCTGGAGTTTCCATAGATTGTTGCACAGCTACTAAGGCATGGAAAAGTAACATGCTTTTTCCTGGACATCTGTTTGGGTACCACTTCTTTACAGATAACAAGAATTTTTGCCTGTGCCCATTTGCAGCCTCATGGACTCCTTGTTCTCCTATTTGTTCCTGCTCTCTAGCCCATTAACAGCCTATAGCCACATGTAAGTAAGAATTACTACTCATTGCACACAACTGTGCTAAACCTTTTTCCAAATAATATTAATTCTTGAAATCCAGGATTACCTACATTTACCAAACAACACCAGGCTGTTGAGACTGCACAGTGACAGCTGAGGTCACTTCTCCCTGATTTTCTCAGCTGCCAGAGCACCTTCTTGGTCTCCTGCTGATTCAGCTCTGCAAAGGGGAAGGATTACAGGATAAGAATCTGGCCCAGTTTTCTCTCTCTGCAGTAGCTCCCTTCCATCACGGATTTAATTCACCCACTTTTCTTAACCAGCCCCATCTATTGCCACCTCCACTTCCTTGTGCCCTTTGCTTCCTCAACTCAGAACACACCTCTTCTTTACAAATGTGACCTTCCAGGTTGTCTCCTGTCCTCCCAAAAGGCTGAAACTTTGCCAGCCTTCCCTTACAAGCTCCTTCTAGACCTGGCTGCAGCCCCTTTCTGTGAAGCCCTCGTGCATCCCACCAGGTGCAGCTGGGACTGGGATGTGCAGAGCTGCCTTTGGCCCAGGGCCACCCAGTTCTTGTGTGTTTACTCAGCTCAGGCACTGGATGGTGCTCTTGGCATTTTCCTGCCGCAAAAGCTTTCCAAGCAATCCCACTTCTCCTGAGAACTGTAAAAATTCCCCGGGGTCAGATCCAGTCGCATGTCTAAGCCTCTAAATCCCAAGAAGAGCCCGTTTTGGCTGCACAGAAGGTAGCTGAAGCTGCAGTGGAAGAAGCTCAGCTAGGTAAGGATAAATGCCAAGTGAAATGTCACTGCCTGTGACACACAAATCCACCAAGTGGCTTTCATGTTCGGCCTCAAATATTGTATTTGCTAATTGGTTCCTTATCAATGCTCCCCATGGCAACAGGGGAGATGTAAGTGGCATAAAGTGGGCTGAGTGACATTATGTCTGCATGTAAATGTGACTGGGATTGTGCACGGAGGGGATGATGTGAGGGAGGTTAACAACATAATGTGAAACCTCCCAGGAGGTCTCAGAGGAGAAAGGAGCTTCTTAATGCTGCCTGAGCCAGGCAGGGAAGCTGTCTCAGTAGCAAACCTTTCTGAGAGAATCAGGCTGAGATTCTACAGAAAATGGGTTTGTTTGATCTTTTTACCTGCTAAGAAATATTAATTTTACACCAGATGTTTGTCTTTGGTTATTTCTCATAGAAGGTCAGAAGATTTTTGGTATTTTTAAAGGTGTGATGAATAAGCAAGATAAATATACTTTATGGTAAAAAAATAAAAATCTATAGGGAGATAGGGATAAATGTTCATTTTTTCCTTTCTGTTGCTGATTTTTGTGCATTCCCAGGCAAACTAGACTGTCTCTCTGGGTCTGCTCAGCCTTGTAAATCTGACATAATTCTTTCTCTTCCAGCTCTACTGAAAGTCTCTTTCTTCAATGAAAGGTGCCATAGAAAACCAAATATTTTGTGTGTCTGCATCTAAAGGATGCAGGTCTGGAAAAGGCACTCTGAAAAAATAAAGAAGCAAACAGAAAAGCACTTAGGAGAAACCATGGAAAATAGGGAATAAAAGGATTCATAAGGATGCGGTGACATTGCTGAGAAACATCTGGAGTAGCTGGGTGTACCCACTGACCTAAGATGTGGAATTTAAACTTGTCTTGATAGGTATTTGGGTTGGACCATCTCTGGATATCCAGGCATCAGCAGAGTGCCAGGAAAGGCTCAGGAGTCACTGAGGAATCCCACCTGGAGGAAGGCCTCGAGTTACACTTTGGGAGCTTCCAGCAATCCTACCTGGACTAAACTGTTTGCAAGGTGGGCTTGTTCAGCTGGAGGATTTGCACAGATTTGGTGATCCCCTGAAATCCTGTGGCATCTCTTCAGCTGCCTGCTCCACTGTTCACACACACACTGCTTGGGTATTATCCCTCTAAATGTCTCCAAAGACAGTTCTGCAAGGGACAAACTGAGGGTTAACAGTGCTTGGAAGAGGAAAACACTCCAAAAAGAGCACTGCTGTTGAAGCCTTAACATGGAAATCTTCTGGCTACACCATTTAATACGACACACATGGGACAATGAATTTTACAGCACTTGCAACATTCCCTCCTTCTCTTGGCAAGTGGGCATTGCAAACCATTAGAATTTATGGGATAACTGAGCTGCTTGTGCCTCAGAGGAAGAAAATGGGATAAATGGCCCAGTCCTGCAGATCTGACATGACTCATCTCGTCGAGGTTTACAGACTGGCTGTCTCAAGATCAGGAGCTGAGTGCAGGAGATGCTACTGCTCACTGGGCTGTTGTTGAGAGAGGTACTACTCCAGGCAATACTTCCATGCAAAACAGCCTCAAAAAGCAGAACCCTGTTGTTATTTCAGTTATTTGAAAGGAAAGGATAATCTCACGAACAGAGTAGAAAACAAGAGAGCTGTCTCTGGGCTGTCCCCCCTGCTGGACCGTGCTGGTGAGTGCTGGCTGAGGTCTGGGGAATGTGTGCTGACTGCCAGGCCCTGCTGTGCCTCTCTCCTCTGCTGGAACCCCTGCTGCAGCAACAGGGCTGCCAGGAGGGAGCCTTTGTCCAAATCTGCCCTCAGCACTGATTCCACTAGAGATGCTTCCCTACTGCAGTAGAAGTGTGTGCAGATAACTTTGTTAATGCAGGTATGGTGAGCCTGCATGGCTTATGGAATATTTTTAGATCTTCCAGTGAAAAGGTGTGTAAGCACAAAGCAGAGTTGTGCCTCCCTGTAATGACAATTCTATTGCTGTAGTGCTGAGCAAGGTTACCCAAAAGATTATGTTCTTAGTGTGCCCTTTGTTACTCACACAGAGGGAATTTCTGATTTCTTGGTTATTTTGCAGTAAGAAGAATTGTTTAGTTTCATGGTATATCACTATTCAATGACCTTGTCCCCTGGGAACACAGAGAGCTTTCAGATCTTAATATAGACATCTTTCAAATGAGATCATTAATGTGTATATATCTGGATTTAGGGCCAATGCAAGCACTTCGATTTTTTGCCTGCCAAATTTTCATTTTTGGCTCCATTTTCTTCCCATATATTCAAAGAACTGCACCACATGGAATCCTTTAAACAATAGATGGGATAACATAATTTTTCAATTGCTCTTGAAAAGGTTTTTAACCACATAAACTATTCCAGGGTTCGCTAAGAAGTTACCATTGCAAATAAAGTAATTGTTCCAGACTGAATTCCTTGCATTCCAGAATAACTTTTGAAGCAAAGAGCATGACTGATTTGGGATTTTTAACCAGCCCCTTTATGGTAATACTTAGATGAATGTAAATTTTCTCCAAAAGCTTTCCATTAGAAAGAAAGGACCAAAGCCTACAAACACTCATAGCTGCAGGAACAATGCTTAATGCTAATGACCCATCAATCTCAAGAGAAGGAAAAAAAAAAACATTTAAAAATTAGGAAACTGAACACTTTATTTTAAACAAATAGAAAAAGGTGAGAAAAACAGTAGACAAATTCTGGAAAACCTAGAAATATTTAAAGTGCCAGCAATAAATTTTGGTTTTCCTCTTCTCTTTTGCCAGCAGGACAAGGCTGTAACTTGCCTTTGAAATTAAGCCAAGGCTTGCTCTCCTGAGCCACTGAGTCCTTCCTGAAAGATGTGACTTCCGCTTCCCTGGGCTCCACCTGAGGTTAACACACTTTTTTTCTGGTCAAATGTTTACTTTTCACATCTGAAGCCTTCTTGTTGCACTCCTCTACAGATGATGTCATTTCGTGCTTTGGCCAATGGAGACTGTTACCCAACTCTTCCCTGTGCAACACCTCCAGGTACAGTAGGTGGGGAGGGATGAAACCTCCTGTTTGCTGGGACAGAGGGCCCCCAGTTCTGCAATTCCCTTCCCCTGTGGCTGCAGTGGAGTTTAGACTTAGCAACCCCCAAAGCTGCTTCCCAAATCCACCTCCTTACTCAGCTTTCTTGGATTAATTGAGTTAAGCAGTGGGTGGTTTATGAGGTGAGCGACACTGGGAGCAGGGCCTGCAGCTCACTGCAAACTCCCACCATCCAGGGCACCATGGAATCAAACTTCTTCATGGCCAGTAAAGCAGCAAAAACGGGGAACAGCCCTTCACAGGGTCTTTTTGATCTCCATTTTGGTTCTGTGCTACAGGCCAGCTCCTCATTTCCCACACATCAGCCTGTTTCCACTGGATTCACACCAGATGCAGACTTGGCCCTCAAGTCCAGAAATGGAGTTTATCTTTTTTTTGTAGAATTGGCTTAGCTGTCATATAAAACAACAGTATCTTGTACCACTCAAAACTCAAGGAATTAGCTCTGTATTTTATTAGCCTCACTTCCTGTGAATACAAAGCTTTTGGGATCATAGTCTTCCTCAGTCTGATCACAGCCCTGTCCCTCTGATCCCACACTGAAGGACTTGATGGAGGGTGCAGGGACTTCCCCAAAGCTGTGCACTTTGTGGCCAGTACAATGTATGTAAGTGGGTCTTGTCCTGCCAGGGAGCTGGGACACAGCCAGGGTAACTCAAGCAGCCCCAGGATCCAGCACTAGTTTCACAGATAAGAACAGTGAGCATTACATTCTTCAAAGCCTCATGAAAATAGATGTTTCAGTTGAGGTTAAAGTGCCCCAAGTAATGGGGAAAAAAAAAAAGGCAAAAGCAAAGACACAGAAAGAGAAAAATCTTTCTACACTATAAAAAAAATAAGCAGGAGAAGTTTCATTTGGAACTTGAGCATCCATATGCATGGCAGTCAATCAACCACAAGACAGATCTATAAGGAAAACAGGTTTAATAAGCTCTTTCTCCACTTATTTTTTTTTTATTTTCCTCAAGCAAAAATGAAAATACCTCGTCTCCTAGATATGTGAATTACTTATTACTTCACTGTGTTCTTTGCAACCAACCAAACCCCAGTCCCCCTCAGTTTTCTCCTGGTCTCCAGCAACCACTGTGTGTTCACACTCACTGCTTGTCCCTGGGTGTTACTGTTCAAACAAAACCTGCAAAGTTCTCTTTTTCAGAGCCTACAGGATTAAATGTCAGGCAGAGTGCAAGGTGACAGCTACTCTTCCATCTGTACTGACACAGCACACACTCTCCAGAAGATGCACCTCCCATTCACTTGTGTCTGCTGCTTGTGGTGCTGGTCCTGAAAATGCCCATGTTAGGCTTTCAGGCCAAATCAATTTGATAAAAATCCATGGGATTTCAGGAGTATTATTTCTGGAGAAGCTTATTCCAGAAATAGTCTCTGCTCACCTGCATCACTGATTCCTTAATGCTGCACTTGTCTAACATTTGCACCATGGGGGCTGGAATTCAGGACTTCTGGTCTCTGCTGCTTCTGTACTGCCAGACCTGTTCCTCTGACTGCAAACTGCTGCTAAATCCTATTTACCTCTTTTAAGGTTTAGCTGAGTCATGATGGGAAATCCTTTGAGATCCAGGCTATGAGAACTACAAGTGAGTAAAATTAAATGGGACATTTTGGGAGGCACAGAGGAAGTTACTCAATTGTTCCAGGTTAGAAGACATTCTGTTAGATCCTACATAAACCTTCACCTCTGTCAAGTCCAATTACTATCCAGAAAGGAAAGATTAAGAACCACACCTATAAAGCTAGGACAGCTCTAAATTGAAGAGCAAGAAGGAAAATAAAAGTACAAGCCCCTTGAGAGTTTTTATGTTCCTCAAACTACATATAAACCCCACTTAGAATGCAAGCTCGGGAGTTCTGATAGAGACTCAGAAATGTTGCAATTCCAATACTCAATAGTCTGCCTATGGAAGTGATGAAAGTGAAATTATATTCATCCCTTAATAAGCACTTGTAGGTACAACAGATATCAGGCTTGATATTATCTTACTTTCTTTTTGCAGCAGGAGTGATGCTGCACCAAGTTCGGTCCTAGACCTGCCAAAATGTGTCAGAGTTTTGCTTTGACATGAACAAGACAAAAATAGCTTCTAATATGGGTGCTTTGGGACACCCATATGAACACACACCAGGCTGGAGTTTCAAGAGCTCAGTTCCTACAATCAGGACTAGATTTTCAGGAAAATTTATGCATTGAATGCTTCTAATATCCAGCTATTTATAAAAAAGCCTAAGTAGGAGCTAAGAAATGTGTAAAGGTACCTCAGCTGATAGTTCATCCTTTGATGACCTGTCATTAGTCAGCGATTCCATGAGCAGTTGGCACTTCTGGGTTCTCCAAATACCCAAGAAGAAAGCCCTACCTGTCTCAAGTTGGGAACACTGAAAAGTTAAGTCTTTAGTTTAAGCCTGCTTTATACAATGCCAAAGACTGAGAAGATTGACCTCAACTGATCAAAAGGGGCAAAATGGAATAATTTTCAAAGACTCTCTATTTCATGATTGCATTTGGTTTAACTGAGCAAAAATTTAATAGGAAATGCAGAATTCCATGCCTTGCCATACCATGTATTTTGGCAGCAAGGCCTGAAAGACTGTGGCAACAAGTGACATTCAGTTTCAAAGTGACTGATTTTAGAATATGCAAGCCATAAGAAAAGTGAATTGTAAGAGATCCTGCCCTCAAAAGGACTTGGTGTTGTAATTTCCACTCCTAACACTGCCTTCTGTGATTTCACATGTGCTCAAATGATGCAAGTCTCGTATTTTATTGGCAAACTCCGGGAGTTTAGACGTGTTCCCCCTTGGGTTGGGTGGAAGGACCAGCACAGCCCAACCACGGGTGCTGGGGAAGGGACCCTGTGGCAGGACAGGCTCCTTCCACTGCCCACCCTGGTCACACCTGCATTATCAGGGTGACAAGTGTGACAACTAACAGGCCAGGGACTAACATACCAATTTCCATGCCAAGTGTGTAATTTACTAATAAATAGCTAATAAAACTTTCTGATTGTTTGTGGACCCTGGGACTTTTGACGTTCCTTTCGACCATGAGCATTTACGAATCTTGGGTGCTTCCTTCCCCTTCGGGGTGGGTCCCCACATCAGGGAACGGCTGGATGTGGCACTCAGTGTTCTGGTCTGGGTGACAAGGCGGGACTCGATGATCCTGGAGGTCTTTTCCATCCTCAATGATTAAGGGGCAGAATGGTATTTGTTGGTGTTGCTTAAAGAGGTTTCCTGAATAATAACCATTAATTATGCTTTTAGGCTGTACACCCGGGGATGTCTCGGGAGGGGCCGCCCGAGCAGGTACCCGGGAGAAGCCACCGCCACCCTCACCCTGTCCCTGTCCCCGGTCCCTGTTCCCGGTTCTGGTCCCCGCTCCCCGGCCTCTGTCCTTGTTCCCAGTTTACGTGCCTGTTGCCGGTTCTGGTCCCTGTTCCTTGTCACTGTCCCTTGTCCCCATTCCCAGTGCCCGTCCCCGGTTCCGGTTCCTGTTCCCCATCTCTGTCCCCGTCTCCAGTCCCCGTTCCCAGTCCCGGTCCCCGTCCCCGGTCCCTCCCCGCTCCGGCGGCCGCAGCCGGTCCCTTGTCTCACCGTGGGCGCCTGCGCGGGGCTCCTCCTCCTCCTCCTTCTCCTCCTCCTGCCCGTCCTCCCCTCCCGCCGCCGGCGGCCGCTGTCAGGATGAGGCGGAGGAGGCGGCGGCCCGGCCCGGCCGCTCCCGTCTCTCTGCCCGTGGCGTAGCGGTCCCCGCCCGGAGGAGGCCGCGGCGGCGCC
>VZRZ01006697.1:24546-81618 GCA_013398175.1 Climacteris rufus | reverse complement strand
CGGCCTGGGCGCGATCGGCCGGGCAGGGTCCGGGGGGCCGAGCGGAGCGGGGAGCGCCCCGGGGAGCGCGGCGGGGAAGGCCCGGGGAGGGGGCGGGAGGCAGCGCAGGTGGTTTTTGGGCTGTGAATGTGGAGCAAGGGCGGCTCCCGGCGCGCCCGGAGCGGGGATAACGCCGGGAGGACGCGCTGCTGCCGGCCAAGGGGAGCCCAGGCTCGGTGGGACGAGGCCTCCCCGCCCTGCCGGGGAGGAGGGGAAGGCTGGCGGTGGACCCGGGTGGGCACCGATCCGCCGGGTGGGCGCCCTCGTTGCTTTGGCCGCGGCAGGGGATGTTTGGCTGGGTTGGAAAAGGCACCCCGGAAGGTTCAGGTCGGGATGTGCGGTGCGGACAGCGCGTTCGTGTGCTGGAAAAGACAAAGAAAATGACACCTCTCAAGGTGGTGTTTACTTGTGCAGAAGGGAGCTAAGCTTTCTCTGGAGGTTTCTGTCATTTCTTTTTGGTTTGAGAGGAATTGTGGACGGGTTTTAGCTTGGAATAGGTTACAGAGCAGTGTGCATATAAAAAAGCTGCAGGTGAGCAGCTGGGAAGGTGAGATTGAAGGGACAGCGTTTAGTGTGTGGGAAGGGGTGGGAAAGCAAGAAATTTGAGTTGAGGTTGGTCATAATGTAGATCTAGAACTGGAGAGATGTGCAGGATCCTGCAGGGTTGGTGCTCACCCAGCCATTGGACTAGGCCGGGGCTCTCCTCTGTCAGAGAGCAGTTGAGTTTCCTTGGGAAAGCACTGTTGGAAAAGGGCAATGATGTATTCTTAATTATGCATGTCTAGGGAATTGCGTGGCTTTTTTTCTTTTTTCTTTTTGTGGAGTTACATGAGAAAGTGCTTATCCTCAGGGATTTCAGGATTTCAGTCGGCCTTTTAAAAGTTTTAATGATGAAGGCGATTATGGGGTTTTCCCTACGTTAAGGTCAGTCGTTGCTGGCTTGTCCTTTGAGAGCACTGAGGGGAAGGTGAGTTTCCCTGCTGTCTTGCTGCTAAGGTCGGTGGTAGGGGTTGTTCTTGTGTACTTTCTGGTGAATAACCATTGTTTATTGTTCTTCAGCCCTGCTCTTCTGAGAGCTGCAGAACAACTTCCAACAAATTTTCTTCTTGGCCCTTGCAGACAGTCTCACTGCAGGTGTGCAGGGGAACTGTGCAGCGTGCAGATGCTTGCTGCCTCTTGACCAGGAAAGGTAGTTGTGTGTTTGCAGTGTATCCGAAGATCCAAGTTGGATATGTTTTTGTTGCTGTTGTTTAAAAGGAAGGCAAAAAGATGCAAATAAGTTTAGTGGTTTGATAGATTAATGGAGTTTGTCTTACAGGAGGTACAGCTTGCTGTCTTTCCCCTGCTCCCTGGCTGTGGGGAGATGAGGATGCTGTAGATAAGGGAACTGGCTGCAAGTTGGATGGGTTCTGAAAGTGGTTGCTGTGTTTCTACACTTAAAAATTAGAGCTCCTAAAATGGCTCCTCTCCCCATCCTCTGGCAGTCATAGGACCAGTTTGGGTTTTTTTATCCACTTTGATTACTGTGCTGTTGTTCTCATCCGTGTTGGTTTTGTTTGTAGGTAACTTGCCAAAAATGTGCCTTGAAACTGTTCTATTTTAATGTGGGCAAAATTCAAGAAATGAATTATTTAGTATTTTTAGCTGTCTGCACTGAATTTATTGCTTAAAGAAGTAGCATAACCTCTGATTTAAGATTACATGTGACAGAATAGGACTGGATTAGTATGTTCCCCTAAGGAAAAATAATGGCTTTTTGTAATTACTTCTATTGATTATAAATATCTTGTGCATTCTTTATTCATGCAAGACACATCAGCTATGATTTGTTTTGTGGAAAGCAGGTATAAAAGAACTACTTTTTCTACAGGGGTAGAAATAACATATGGAGCAACATGAGAGGAATATAATATAGAATGTGTCTTCTATTCTAAAACCTGTGCTGAAATGAAAATGGGCCTAAGAATAGGAGAAGGAATAGTGCAGAGCAATAGGAAAAGAATGAATGTTGTGTCCTACCCTGGTTTTGTACTTTGGATTAGTGGAGATGTTAATAACCCTCTGAGCCTGTGTGTGGGGTGCAGTTTCTGTATGATAAGGATTGCAGAGAGGCTGAGTGCAGCCCTTGGTTGTGCCCTGTGCTGTGAACTGTGAGCCTGTGAGGTTGACCTGTGCTTCAAGTAGGTGTGTGCTGCTTGCTGATCCTGGTCAAGGGGCTTTTTGGGGAGATTTTAGTTTATATGTGTGGTCTAGATTGCATTACCCCAGCAGTAATATCTTCTTTTTAAAAATATTTTTAATTAGAATATAATATTCAAAATTCAGACCTCTCGGGCTCCCTGGGTTTGGTTAGGACCTGGGTGTTTGCCATCTCTGAATGTAAGGTTACCCAACAACATGTGTTGGCATAGCTTTTCCTCATCAGAATTCTCAGGCTTTAGTATGATTTCCCTTCTCATATCTGGAAAATGCTTCAATGAAAGAACTACAGTAACATGAAACACTATTTCATCAATACTAAAGTTAATTAGAATGATAGGCCAATTATTAAACTCTTCTTACTGCTCTAAACTCAAACCATTAGTACAGTCAGGCTGGTAATTAGCATATCCATTGATATTGTTCAGTGATAATCTGTTAATGGCACAGTCTATCAGATATTTTAATAAGAATTTGCTGGCAGAAAGAATCGATCCAGTACTGGAGTAACTTAGGCCAGTAAGAAGTGTGTGTCTGTCTGTGGTGGGAGGCTGTGCCAGCTCTCAGTGGAGAGCAGGGCTGGGCTGCAGATGGGAGATGGGAGGACGTTGCCATACTGATTGTGGTGCCACCAGCAGTGCCATGATCTGCAGTGTGTCCCTGTGTCAATAATCCAGGGTCCCAGCAGGAGCTGGCACTTGCTGTCACTGTCCTTGTCACACACCCCAGGGCCCACCCAGCCAAACACTGGTGGAGAGGTCAGGGATGTCACACCAAAAATTAACAAATCCTTACATGCTTTATATTTCTAGTTATTTTCCTTCTAAGTATATCACTTTTAAACAAAACTGAAATATCTAAAAATGCTATTACTCATCTCCAAGCTAGGTGTGGTTCATAGGCGACTGGCTTTGAGTGCTAATGTTCAGCTCTGCGTTGTTGATGCAACTGTCAAATGTCAAACTCTTATCTCTTGGGGAATAATTTCAAAATTGTTGGTGCTTTCCAAGAGGCAAAAAATATCTTCCCTGACTTTTGTTTTGCTTGATCCTTGTTTGAACATTATTCAGTGAATATTATTGAATATTATTCAATATTACTAATATTATTAAATATTTTAATTAAACACAAGCATTCACACTTTTTTTCCTAGGCTGTCTGCTTTTCTATGTCATTTCAGTGGGGAAATCTGGAATTTGGTTTTAAAAGCAAAACAGGCACCTTGAATGTACATGTTTATGGCTTTTAGAAATTTTATGGAAGTTTTGATCTGCTCAGGAGGTCAGTTTGCTCTAAAGTGGGAATATCCACATTGAGAGTGTCAAAGTCAAGTCCCAAATCTCTCTTTTAACTTTTAAAAATACCATGCCCATGTTCTTTATCATTACCTGTTGATTTGCCAGAAGCCACGATGAATGTGCTTTAACCTGTGGACTGATTCTCTGTTGCATTTTGAACACTGGAAGATACAAATTTTTGTACCCATTTTTGTTGCTTTGTGGCCACTTCACCATCATTACAGAGACGGACTCAGTGTTTTTTCCCCTTCCTGGCCTGATGCCTCAGGATGTTTAGCTGCTTTCCCATAGCTCTTGGTGGGTGGACCAGATTCCCACTGTGAAACTAGTTTGTCTGTGCTCCCTTGAAAGTGATTGAAGAAGGAATTTTGTTTTAAAACTTTCAAGAAGCTAAACCAAACAACTTCTGTCAGTGTGGGAGTGGACCAAATCCCATAGGCTTCATTACGGGTAGTGGTTGACTGGCAGTCTTGCTGGGATTTCACTCCAGGCATTTTATTAAAAAGTCCTTCTCAGATGACAAGTTTTCTATCCTAAATTTAGGTATTGTAACTACATATTTTTCTTCTTAAAAAATACCAAATATGTAGTTAAAAAAAAAAAAAAAGCCTGAGGTTGAGGTTATGGCTTTACTCTTGACTGAAGTCTTTCAAGATAAGAATTGCTAACATTGATAAGTAGCACCTACTAACCAGACTGCTGTGTGTGTGTATTTCAGAGGAACATCCTTCACATCTCTCACAAAGGTCTGGAGCTTCTCAGTGGTTCACAGTCTTGACTTGCAGAATTGGTTTTAGTGTCTGATTTAGTGGTGACTGAGTTAATGGTACTACCCTTGGCAAGCCACTCTATAAATAGGGTAAGCATTGTGTCATTTTAGTCATGGTATAGTCAGTTAGGCATGATGATGAATTATCTCTGGAAAATTTTAAATCATTTGATATTTTTGTGTGAACTGGCATAGGAAGAGCAAGTGAGTAGCGTACCCTTAGTGAATATTTCTGTGTCTTTCAGAAGGAAGAGGGTTGGTTTTTAGCTGAAAGTTGCCTGGTGCTTGAGAACTTCGGAGTTGTCCTGTTGGTCTGTTAGCAGTGCCTGTAGCATTCTAAGAACACAGAACTGCAGCATGACTGCTGATATAATGAGGAATTGTGTTTATTTTTTCCCATTCATGTCTGCTGCTGTCAGCCACAACTGCCCTTGGCGTTCAGCTGACTTGTGACGGTGCTTCTCTCCTTCTGTCTCTATCCTGTGCTGTCTTCCCAGGCCTGACTCCTCCAAATACAATGAAGAGGAAAAATAAAAGCTTTTGAATCAGCTTTTATGACTGTTTGCATCTCCTCTGGCAATTCCTTCTTTCACACAGTGAAGCAGCAGAAACGTGGCCTTGCTTGATCGTTGGTCTGAGGTTTTTGCTCCCTCTCTGGTCAGACACCCAGTCACTGGACTGTGTCTTGGGCAACTGCTGCTCCTCAGCAAGTCTGGTTTCCCCAGCCCTCCTTCCCACCTCAGCTGCTTTAATATTCCTCTCCTTGCCTTTTGCAGCCTCCTGTCTGTGGGTGTCCTCGGACCTTGCCCTTCTTGTGGCTGCTCCAGGCCTTGCTCCGCTCTGTGGGATCACACCCATCCCTCCATTCTTCCCCTTCTAGAGAAATTCACATGACTGTACGAACTTCCTCAGTGAAAAATGCCTTTTCCAAACACTATGGCTCCCTAGCTATGCTGAATCTTCGCTTATTTGCTCTTTTTAAAATATATTTTTCTTTATTTAAGAGCTCTTCAGGTTCTGTAACTAAGGGGGAAAGATCCTGTGCTTTACTCTTGGTATAAAGCAACACTCACCTGCTTTCTAACCCTGCCTTATGTTCAGGTTCTGAGTGGTTTTTTTTCTGAACAGATTATAGAATTTTGAGGCAGTAAATTTCAGTTACTCACCTAATAACGAGGTTGGCTGATAACTAATTCTTTAATACCTTGGTATCTTTATTTATATACTGAAGCAGTTATGTGCCTCACAGATTGCAAAAATTAGTTGCTGGAAGTTAAATTAATGCCTCTTGGAAATAGAAGTAGAAAATAGAAAATGTTCTATCTTTTGGCTATCGGAGCAGTTCTGAAGGGTGATATCAGTAGGGAGCAGGACAGGAAACAGCAGTGCTGTGAGCTGCTCTTTTGGTTCTGTCTGCAGTTAAGGGCCCTGTCTTGCATGTCTGGCTGTGTTAAGAACTGAAAAATAACCAAGATCTTGGAGTTAAAAAAAAAAGTCAGTCTGATGTTTAATTACTTACTAAGCCAAAACCACCTTGCCTTACTGTGGTGAGTCACACCGAGAAGAAATGTAAATTTGGGTGGGATTTTATTAATATTTATCTTCTTGTTACATTTTGTGTTAAAACTGTGAAGCAAAAATGCAATAACAGATAGAAGTTATACGTGGCAAAGTCAGTTGGAATCAATAACTGGAAGGCAATGGAAGCATTAAGTGTGTGGGGAATGGCCTGGAGGTGAGAGGAAAGGATTACCTGGGGATCAAACCAAACCAGCTTTGTCGAGTGTGATGGTGTTCCCATGCCTTTAAGCCAGTGACCTGAATAGACTGTGGTTTATATTGCATCTTTTGTCAATACATGTTTTTAGCTTGCACATAATTGCAACAAGATTTGAAATGCTGTTTAAATGGCAGCAGTGGAGAGGAATATGCACAACAAAAGGAGAAACAGCTCTTTCACTGTTTTTGTCGAGTGTTTCCGTGTAGAACTGTTTATCACCCACACCCGTGCCTTGGTAGGGTAACTTTGTGTTTGCATGGCTGGTCACCATTAAAAGACTCCCCAACAGAAATTATTTATTTTAATCTATGCTGCATCAATGCTATGCAAAATGAGGAGGCAGCACCATGGTTGGTTGCTTTAAAAAAAAGAACAAAGCAGTCACTTGCAAACAGTAACGTAGATAAAACCACAGAGAATAATAGAGTCCTTACATCTGTGTGTTCAGTGTTGCTGTCTTAATCTGCACAGGAAGAAACACAGAGGAGTGCTAGAAGTTATTGCTCAAGCAATAAGTATTTTAACCCACAATAAATTTTCATGTCCAGTATCCTTTAAGAAAATTGTCTTTCCTAAGGCCTACTGGAGTTCATATTAGATTCATTATTCTTGAAACACAAGAATTGGAATATTCGTCTTACATTCACAGTAGCCTGTGCCAAAATCTCTGATACATTTTATCTGCGGTGCTACTTGGTTTATTTTGGTGAAGTACAAAGTATAAATTTGGCTCTGTTAGTTCAAATCATCTGACAGGCTGGCGTCTTTGTCATATGCTGCATCTTTTAAATGTTTTTTCAAAGATTGGTTTCACGTAAGGTTTTCTTAATTGCCAGCTTGCAATGTCTGTTTCTATCTTCTCCCATGTGAAATTAATGGGAAAGCAATTAGGCAAACTCTGGATTATGTGCTTGAGTGACACTCCTAGCTGTGAAGATATTATAGCTGTCTGTCTGGTCTTCACAGCTTCTGTTGGAGTGTTAGATGAAACTGGAGATAAAGATGTTAAATCTCCACGTGGTGCATTGACTCCTGGTGTTACAGAGGTTGCTTCTTTGGAGGCACTGACGATTCAATTGAGCCGGTGATCCATCAGGAAGGGTTGTAATGGCTTGTTGCATTGTCTGATCTAACTGCATATTTGCTTTCAAGTATGAGTAAAGGTGAGCCTAACCTTGTTCAGGAATACAAATGTTTTCTGAGATATTTTTATCTACAGCTCTAGGTTTTGTACCTCTAAACACATCTATACTGGAGACATCATTTCAGTTGCATTGTGCAAAACCCGAGTGTACAAACACTGGTGGGAAATCTGAGCTTTGGAATTTGCTTTCTGAAACCGATTCAGTTTGTCAGCTTCCCCTGGAGAGTCTGAATGGAAATCAGGATTTGAGAAAGGTCATTTATCACTTACAAATGTCAGTCATCAAGTCTTAAAAAGTAAGTAAGTTCTGCTGCGTGACTGCCCCAATCTCAGTTGCCACAGGGGAGAATGGGGGACAGAAGGAAGGCCACACTATTTCTTTTGGCAGGCAGCAAGCACTTGGGTTCAGCTGATTATCAGACTGTACCCATGGGCTGTGGTTTCATGTTGCAGCTAAGCCAGTCTAGGAGGTTGCTGCTGCTGAAAGAAGTGCTCCTGCTCTCTTCTTCTGCTCCCACAGTTGTGTTTCCATCACTGCCTGTGTGCCAGCTCTGCACGTTGGACCCATCCCTAAGCCAGTTCAACTCGGACACCCACTGCTGAATTAACTAGTTTAATTAGTTTAGTGAAAGACCTGGTAAGTATTACAGCAGGCATAAAGGAAGGGTGGAGACCACACAGTAGTAATGTGGTGTCCAAGGGTGTAGTTCTGACTTGGTTTTCACAGTTTACCCTGATCTGCATGTTCAGTGTCATGAGTGTGTCAGGTCTGGTCTGAGCTCAGCCAGGTGTTAGGTGTGTTCTGGTTTGGACCTGGTTTGAGACTTACTCCCTTCCCAACCCCCAACTTTGTGCTGTTATCACTTCTGATCCTGTCACTGCAGAGCCTCAAAAGCTCTCGTAGCATGGTGGGGATAAAAGGCACACGTGCTCAGGGTGAGCTGAGAGTGCTGAGTTACCACCAGTTCATAAATTGATTTAAAATGATCATAACTGCAGGCTTAGTCAAGCCTTCCCATTCTGTATTGCTTATACCCCCAGAATATTTTAAATATTAATATTTTAAATGCTGCAAAAAATTCATGCTGGAGGAGGACTTTCTTCCTTTTTAACTGTTGGGGAGTTCATGTAGTTGACAAGTGGTAGCAAAAAATAGGAATATATAGAAACATGGCAGTATTTTCTGTCAAGAAATAGATTATAGAGGCTTGGGGGAGTACTAGTCTGTTGTTCTCAGGGAACCTATTAAATTGCTGTAGAAACCTTACTCCAAATGATAGCATCTGTATCCTGTTCCTTATCAAATAAAGATGTTAATCGTCTTTTATTATTTGTCGTGCTGTGTTTATCATCACAATGTCCCCATAAATATATCTGGCAACAAGATTTTCCAGGCCATTTATGAAGATTTATATCCTTTAAGCAGCTACTCTGAGGCACCATTTTTTCACGCCTGCAACCTGCTTTTCTGACAACTAACATTTGAAAATTACTATTTCTTGAAAGTAAGTTTTTACCTGTTCCCTTTCCCAATTTATTCTCTGTATACCAGTTTGAGTGGTGAAATGATGTAGCAAGGGATAGGGAGCCACATCAGGAAAGAAATCTGGTGTTAACTCCCTTTCATGGTGCCTGTTCACATTCATAACTCTTGAGCTGTATATGAATTACTGCTATTTCTGGAGTTTTTCTGCTAACTGTAAAATTACAGTAGTGCTGTCTGGTAGCTGTACATGTGGAAGTGAGTTTCCATGCTGTTGGTGATTATTTCTGCTTTTTAAAATGTCCACAAAGATGCCAATTTGCTTTAAATGTCATTATCCTCATACCTGTAGCAATGGTAAATTACAGGAGCCATTGCCTATATAACATTAACTTCTTGCTGGTTTCCTCTACATCCTTTTCTTGGTTTCTTGATATTTCACTTTTGTTACCTTCCTTTGAACTTTTAAGTGTGTCAGGTCATCATTAATTTGTTCTTTCTGCTCAGAAATTGGGAAGCAGAGTACCTGGGGTGGTTTGTAGCCTGAGTGCTCTCAAAGCTGCGCCTCAGTTCTTGGCCCTATGACAAATAGCAAGACAGCAGGAGATCTCAGACTAGTGGTGTCTGGGGGAATTTTTGAATTAATGCAATGGTTTTCTTTTATAGATTAACTTACTTCATCAAAGAGAACAATGCAGCAGCGTTGTTTTGTTGGTTTTTTTTTACTTGAGAGTTGAGTCATAATTTATTCCCATTTTTTTTTCCCTGAAGAGAACAGCCTTTAATAAATCTGTAAGCAAAGTGATAAACATATAATAAGGAGTCACAGGGATTGTTTTTCCCTCCCACTGCAAGTGAGTCAGCAATTAAATTATCTTGAAAGCAATTCAGTCTATTGTCTGGGTTTAGCAAATGTTTACATTTTAAGAGAACAGTTACATTAGTGGAGTTCAGAGTGGCAAATTGTGCAGGGGGTCTCCTGTATAGTGAAGTGCATATCAGAATCTCTCCCTAAATGACTTTCAATCTGAAATATTCTTATTTGATCAGAACAGCAGATTCCTAATGGTTTACTAAGACAGGCAGTATCCTCAACTTAAATTTTCTTTTACTGGCAAGGCACACTGTCCTTACCTTACTGTCAAGTGTAATTGCCACGTGTAATTCAGTTCTGGATTTTCTGGTTATATCATATAAATGATGAGATGTGATAGTGTGGAAAAACTTGGCAGAAATATTCCTGTGTAAATATGAAGGCTCATTCATATTTCCAGTGTCTCTCTGGTCGGGGAGATTTATGTGACTTGGCATTTTTGGGGACTTGTTCTAGAACGCTGCGGAAGGGAATCGGTGGCTGTGCTGGAGGTCTGGTTCCAGGCTGGAGGAGCCTCTGTGTCTGCTTAGAACACCTTCTGTCGGTGTTTATCTTGCAGGTAATGAGGTGGGCCAGGCTGGAGAAATGAAAGGGGCAGGGATGTGTATGTGACATGTTTGACAGCTGCATTGTTTGAGCTCAGATGTGTGAAATGCTCAAAAAGCTTTGCCAAGGGGATCGAGTCAGGCTGTGCCTGCAGGGTGTAGAGACCTAGCTAGGCTGGCCTTGAGCTGGCAGTGGTGTAATCCAGCTCTGAACCCTCTTGGAGAAATGTGCCCGGTTCTTGGGGACTTCAGCTCCCCCAAGTTCAGTGCTGCCATCACCGTGCCCCTGTTTGCTCAAGCAGTTCCTGCTCTGAGTAAATGCTCACAGCCTGCAGAGTAAATAACCCCCTTCATAAACCCAAGGAGACACTGAGCTTTTTCCTGCACTCTTGTTTTTTTCTTTTTTTTTCAAATTGATCCTCCTGAAAAGAGCAGATATAAAAAAGAAAAGTTGTTAAAGCAGGGGGAACAAGATACAAGCACTAAGGGAGCAGGGAAAATGCTGGCAACTCTGTTCTCTCCATTTTTTTGTCACTGTAGATGAATTCAAAGTTCACCAGACTGTAGCTTGCTGTTGACTTATGAAATACTCTGATATGCATTCAAGCTTAGCAGCACTGCATTTCTGGGGAGATTCAGTGGTGGTAGCAGCAGGATGTAGTCAAAATGCTTTCCATAGGATTCCATCAGCGGTGATGTCCGCTTGACTTTTCCAACACTGTGATTCACCCACTGCTGCCCTATTTAAATTATTCAAGGAATTGATAAAGCACGGAGGGTGGTTGATTGTCTTGGAGAAAAATGCTAACCAGTAGTGTTTTCCTGAAATTTCATGAGGGATTGTTCTCCTTATTCACCAAAGCATCAGTGGCAGAACTGGAGTGAAAACTGATGATGGCAAAACCCCTCGTGCATCAGGTTGGGACTTCTGTGGAGAAGATTGTGTGCACAGAACTGAGAGTTCTGGTGGCAGCCTGGTTAAAAGGAAAGAACCAGCTACTATGGTGAGAAGGGATGCAGAAAAAGCCAGGCTGTGATGGTGGAGGTAGGGCACTGTCCTTGGGAAGAAACAATGCTTTTGGCAAGTGAAAATAAACTCTTGGAAAAAAATTCCAGCTCACTTTTGTCAACGTGAACATCCATGTTTAAGTGCATTCCCGTGATAGTTGATCTGAGTGAGCACTGTTCCATTGCACTCCAATGTAAATAATGTTTAACTAGGCATAAATTTAAAACTAGACTCAGGTTAACCTGGGGTCAGAAAGACTGAGTGTATAGAAGAGATGAGGAGTGGTACTTGTTTCATGAAGTGGGCTTAGCAAACCTGGAGGTCAGGTGTGATTCCCCTTTACTGAGGGAAATGGAGTGCCATGGGGTGGAGATTTGGACCTCAGAAAGCAACTGCCTGGTTCTGAGTCCAGGAAAGAAGAGGTGGGAGGCAATAACAAAGCAAGGAAGTAGTTAGCACATTGTGAGTGCTGTGAAAAGGGAGAAAAAGTGGGAAGCGGAAGTGGAAAAAAAATGGGGAAGGAGAAACTGTGTTGGCTTTTTTTTCCATGTAATTATGTATGAAGATGTGTGCTGTCTAAACATACTTTGGGGAAGATTACCTAGTTGTTACTGCAGATGGCTGTTTATCTCTGTAGGTTTAATTAAGCCATTTAAAGGACTCTTGTTTTCTTTTCCATTTTTTCTTGTTCTTGTGGCTGCCTCATTCCTGGAAGTGTCCAAGGCCAGGTTGGATGGGGCTTGGAGCAGTGTGGGATAGTGAAAGGTGTCCCTGCCCATGGCAGGGGTTGTAACAAGATGGTCTTTAAGGTCCCTTCCAACCCAAACCATTCTGTAATTATTGATTGTGTTATGGAAGTGTCTTCTTATTTATTCAAACATCCAAGTTTCTTCAGATTTTAGTTACTTTAATTTAGTGATGGCTTTTCATTTTTTTCTTTGAGACCCTTAATGCAGGATGTCAGTGTTTAACATAAAAAAGGAAAATAAAGAGTAGGAATAGGCACTACTGAGATTACAGGTTATAGTAGAAAGGTGTTTGTCACTCAGCTTCAATTAAAAATAACATTGCTTCCAAGCTTTATATTGCACTTGATGTTAATAGAGTATTTATAATGTGGTTGGATGTTGATAACATGCAATACTCAGTTGATTGCTTTTGGTCCTGCAGTTCCTGATTTACTGCAATAAATACAAAGCTGCTGTAACAGATATGATGCAGCAAGGCTCAGTTCTGCACAGTGATAGCTGCGTTTGTCAGCAGCACCGAGTTTTTATGTATACGGCATTAAATTGGTACAGGATTGTTTGCCTGTGAAAGTTCAGTCAATAGAGAAGAAATTGTGGATGTGAAATAACCTTGAAAATGAAGGTGGCAAGTCAGGGGTCATGCTCTGTCCTCCAATAAAACAAGGGAAGTGTGTGAGCAGTGAGCTTCAGCCATCTGGCCCAGTAAATAAAACGTTTGGTGCTTTCAAATGAAGGTTTGAGAAAAGCAAGTAATTATTTTCTTCCTGTTTTTTCTTTTTTTTCTTCCTTCAGTTAGGTCTGCTGCTGCTGAAATCTGTGTGTAAGGGCAAATGTTCCTTGACAATAAAGCAACCCACATTTCATAAGGCAGGAATTGCTTCTGCTCAGTGTGCTTATTCAAAAGAACCGTAATCTGTTCCTTTGCTTCTGAGTGCCTGCTGTAAACAGCTGTATTGGAGTGTATTGTGAGATGGGAGGGTTGGTTGTTCTTTTTTCATCAAGTCCTAAAATAAAGAAAAGCTTTTTGTAGTCTATATACACATTCTGATGGCAGACATAGGTTAAAAATTTATATAGTAACACAACTGTGGCTCCAGTATGATGTCATGATAGAGGAAAATTAGTATTCATAGAAATAAGCTCATAGAAAATAGCAGAAACTCATACTCATAAAAATAAGCATTTTCCATACTTCTGTCTTGAGCAATTATGACAGGAAAAGAAAGGTAGAAATGAGAGAAATTTTTTTTTGTCTCCAAAAAGTTGACTGTACATGTAGGTTTTTTTGTGCTCTGTTTTCATATTTCAGCTATGTTGGACTAAACTCTTGATGTCATGTTTGACACTTTAAATATCAAGCAGAAAGCTTTGTGGCATTAATTTTATAAATAGACCTAGTACTCAAAAATAGTCTTATTGATAATCAGCTTTGTCTGTCTTAGTTCTGGAATGGTCTCTACATGTTTGTGTAACTGGAAACTGTCATACATAAAATTTAATCCTTTTTGAAGCTGATCTGTGGCACAGCATATAAATAACTTGTCAATAAGAAATGTGTGTTTGTTCCTGTGTTTTCCTGGAACTTTGCTGTGTAGTGGGCCAAGAGAAAGCTGTATTTTTTTTACTAGAGTTTCTCTTCGTGTTTTGCAGATTCTTCTCTAAATCTCCACTCTGAAATGGATTTTGCTGCCCTTCTTTTGCATTCTTCTACCTGGTTAAGTCACAGGATGGTATTCCCTGTGCTTGGCTGTAATGTCAGTGCTCCACAGGAGATGGGCATCCCTGTGTCTGACATGAAGTGTCTGCAAAAGCTGTGTTAGAAACAAAGCTGTTTCTAGCTGTGTTAGCTAGAAACAAAGCTAGGCATTTAACTGGCTTCTCTAACACTTGTGGTCTATAGTCTATTTGTCCTAATCATCGGGGAAAAATGCTATTTTAAATTGTTGGCCAAAGGGATTTTTGGTTGTTTTTTAGTTTGGCATATCAATTTTAATTTAAAGTTTTCTCAATACTATTTCAGGAGTTAAGAAATTGGGTCTTTAGGGTTTTTGTTTGTTCCTTAATGACTTAGGGCCTTAAATAGGGAATTAGGTCTTCCACACTGCTGCTGTGAGGAAATACAGAGTGTTCTGTGCCTGTGCTGATCCCGTGTGTGACCCCAGATCCCGTTTCAGTCGGGCACAGCTCCCCCAGCCCTGACCATCTCTGGGCTCTGTTTACTCTGTACCTCATCAGCGTTGTTAAACATTGATAGTGGGAGCATGGGAACAGTGCCTGGCAACTTGGGGAGCACTGACACTGCAAAATGGACCTCTTGCTTTTGGGGCTGTTTTTAAGTTGATAGCCTGTGATGGCAAATTAGTTTTCTTTTCCAGCTCTGTTACAGGCTTGGGGTGAGTTGGACCTGAATTCAGAGTGAAAATTAGGTGATAAATGACAAAGGCCTAATTGGAAATCTCTGAATGAGTCCATTTCCTGCCATTGACTCCAGAGCATTTCCAGGTGGACTTTAATCTGTGCCAGGTAGCCCGAGGGTCCCTGTGCCTGGCAGTCTGGGCTTGGGATCACACTTGGATTTTGGGAAGTGTCTGTATGGCTTTTGTACAAATTATACCTCTGAAGAAGACAATTTCTTTGTAAACTAAATCACTTAGCAGAAAGTCAGTACTTTTCAGGCTGTCTCAGAAAATCAACTTTGTTTTGCTTTTAATTTTTGTGCAGGTGCATTTGAGGGGGTTGATGTTCAGATAGTTTATTGTCCTCAAGTTTGTGCCTTGTCTCACTGCAGTGGAGATGTGCTAAGGTCTTTCCTGAGCTGTATAAGTAGCACAGGTGGTAAAACCACTTTAAACTTAGTATAGATTCAAAGAATGATGTTTATGCACAGTTGCAGTGATGGATGACCTGCAGTTGAGATCTTAGACTGTTTTTTTGAATGCCTGCAGCTGGTCCTGACACCTGCCTGAGCTCAGTTGTGGGGGTGGTTGGTTATTTAGTTACTAATTTATTACTTTTTAGACATAGCCACCAGCCTGCAGAGAGGGGGAATACTGTAAAAATGTAAATATTTAAATTTCATTTCCTTCTTGGTGTCTCTACCCTGGCTCTTTCTGTTTGGGCGGGAGGATTTGAAAATGTTGAGTCGGTTGTTTGTCCGGCTAAAAGCACTTGAACATTCTGGTCGTGTGGTGTCCTCTTGTTCTTCCATCCTTATCAGAAGCAGCTCACACCTTCAGAAGAAATAGAGTTTGGTTACTTTGCACTTTCTGATGGGAGCAGCAGCACATCTGCTGCTGTCTCTGCTAAAAGAAGATGGAGATGGAATCAACAAGGAGTGCTCGAGTCATCTTTGGGGGCAGGAGGGTTGCCTGATGTCTACAGTTGATTAACTTTCAGGATTACTAATTGTGGAATGAGAGTTTATTTGTGTGGTCTTGAGAGTGTGCAAGGTGAGTGGTGTCCAGACTCCTCCCTGTTTGGCTGGAATGTGTGCACATGGCTCCAGGAACCCCCGGGCACTACCTGCAGGTACAGAGCGGGCTGGACCTGGCCGGGGCAGGGACCTGGCCCTGACACACGGCTCACTGAGGCTGCAGTGCCCCCAGGAGAGTCCCTGCAGGAGCTGGAGCTGAGCTCCAGCCCCGCACTCAGGGCCAGCAGGGCTGCTCGGGGGGCTGTGGGGCCGGAGCTGCTGCGGTGGCCGCGGGCTCCGCGCGGGACTCGGGGGAGTGCGAACGCAGCAAACCCTTTCCCTCTGCAAGACTTCAGCCGGAGATCAAAGGCAACTCTTTACCCTTGGGAAGTGTTTTTGCTACCTGGACCTGTCTCTGTGTGTGCTGTTTCATCCTTGGTTTTGATCCAGCTGCTCTCCAAACTCACTCAAAGCTCTGCTCTCAGTGTGGCTTTGCTGCAGGTTCCTTTCATTTTCTGGAGAACACTCCTGTGCAGTTGGCTTTGAACTGCCCACACAGGGGTTGCTGGCCAGAAAACCCAGTGTGTTTGTGTTTAAGGTGATGAAAAAGCAAAATTTTGGTAAAAAAGCAACATTAGAACTTCTTCAGTCCTATATCTACATATGTCTTTTATTCAGTACAGAGTTGAACAGATTTAAGTGCTGTGTTTTGTAACATCATAAACCCTCATAACCAGCAATCAGTGAAACATACCTGTGCTTTTAAATGGCCCTTTAGTTTATGTCTGCTCTTACTCCACGTCATCTGGTACTAAAAATACCTCACCCTGTCTCAGTGGCGTTGCCCATGCAGCATTTTACCACTGTAAGCTGGTACTGTACTGATTCCAGCTGCTTGTGAGTCTGAATGTTTGATGCTGAAGTCATGCAGCCTTTGTACTGTGTTTTCCATACTTGCTTTTGGTGGGGAGTGTTGGGAGGGATACATAAACACCTCTGATGGATCAATATTTTGTGTCTCTAGTCTGTGCTATACAGAGGCTGTCACTGAAGTGATTCAGCTTTGCACCCCAGTGTTGGAACATGTCCACAAAATGCTTTTGCAGAACACACAGACACTCATGGAGAGGAACGCTTGTTTTGCCCCAGTGCATTGCAGCAGGGAGATGGGTTTTGTTCTGGCTCACCTGTCTTTTATTTCTGTTTCATATTTGAATTCTGAGGTGTGCAAGATGAAACTGCCGCCGACAGCAGACCTGCACTTCTTGTGGTGCAGAGTTGATATTGCACGTGCAGATGGGTCAGTGGTTGTATGGGACCTTCATAGCATCACACAGTGGTGTCATATGTTTTTGGTTTTTTTCAATAATAAGCATGTTGTAGCAATCTTTGTGGACTTCCTACTGTTCCCTCTTTTGTTGTACCACCAGATGAACAGCTGATGTGGTAAATTCTGGAAAACAGTGTGATGTATGTGTGCTCTTGGGGATTTTTTAGCTGCTGGAAATGAGGAGAGTTTGATCTTACAGTCAGTTATTTCTCTGTAGATTGTGGTTATCCTCTGGCAAACTTCTCTGAGTATAATCTGGTTCATCTTTTGGTGAACATGCAGGACTGAAAACTGGACAGATAACAGCTCCTAATTTTTAGCTGATGGGTTTTTCTGTGCTTTCCTTCCATAGCTGTTGGCTGAGCTCCTGTCACTTTTTCTTTGACCTCAGCCTTTGAGAACTTGGTGCTTTATTGCTCAGCCCTCACACACTTCCTGTGCCTCATGACTAAATTCCCAGGAGAAAAAAAACATCACCAGAATTATTTATATTTCTTCCTTCATTGTATGTAGCAAATTGTGGCTTTCTTTGGGAGATTTTCTGCAGAATTCCCTGTCACGTCCCCTCTAGTTCCCCAAAGATGTTAAATTAGAATTTGGTGCTAAGGAAGCTTTACCTTCCTTTGTTCCCTGAAGGACTGACTGGTTTTCCTGATTATCATGAGGCAACAGCAGAGCTAATGAGTAAAGATATTTTAAAAAGAGTAAGCTCCAAACCTCAGACTTACAGAATGGGATGTCTGGATAACTGTTAGTGACGTGCCTTATCTTCTGCTTTATTTTTAGTTGCTCTTCTACAACGGGTAGCAGAATTGGAAAAGGTCAATGCAGAATTTCTGCGCACAAAGCAGCAACTTGAGCAAGAATTTAATCAAAAGAGAGCAAAATTTAAGGAGTTATACCTGGCTAAGGAAGGTAAGTCCTCAATTCTCTGAATTATTCTAAAGTTAATTGAACTTCATCCTCAAATAATCCCTGTATGAAGAATAGTCTTTTAAGCAGGTATAATAAGAATGTAGGAGATTCAATAGGTGGCTATTTAGCTCCTAAAATGAATTTTTAGAATGAAATTTAAAGATTTGTCTGCAGGGATAGGAGTCAAAGCAACTTAATGCCCACACAGGAACAGCACCACTGTGTTTTAATACTTATGTCCTGAATTCAGGGGGTACTCTCTGAGCAAGAGCTGATCTGGTAAGTGGAAAGACATAGCCTGGATGCTGTGCTGTTTGTGCTCTGTGGCCTTTTTTTAATGCAGCATTAATTTGGCTTAAATTTCCATCTGAGGTAGGCAGTAAGCAGGCAAACGTTATAAAAGTTTTAATACCAGCCAAGGGCATCTATTTCAATAACACAATTTATAGGAAAATTTGAACCATATGAGCTCAAATATCTGATGAAGAATTGGAGAGTAGAGATAGCTGTTCTGAGAGCCAGATTGATTTATTTCTAATTCTGATGATTTTCCTGTCTTTAACATATGAAAGCAGAGCCAAAACATAATGCATTAAGACTGCAGCTGCTGTATAAGCTTATGAGAGCAGAAATACAACAGGCATAATGAAGATCAGATCATACAGCAAGCCTGTTTTCTGGTGTTTCTAAGGCTGGATGAAAGGAAATTTAAGATACAAGACACTACTGATGAGATCAGCAATAATTCTCCCATTTCGGTACAGTCAAAAAATAGAAAATAAATTGTGACAGGGGAAGGAAAAACACCTCAACTTTCACATGTACTGAAGTGAAAGGACACCAGAGGCGAATATACAAGCAACTACTTTTCTTTTGTTTTTCCCTCCCAAAGCTTTTTTCTCTCCCTGTCTCCAAGACCCTTTCCTAAATGTACATTGGGGCTGTTGCAACCCATCTTTAATACTTTCATTTGAAAACTAAGTGCTACAAGTGCTACAGAGCCTTGGTTTTTTACACAAGGATTAATGCCTTTTTAAGTAGTTGATTAGCTCTGGGTTCCATATTCTCTGTCGAGGGGCAAGAGCACCAGGATTGATTCAGCTTTTTGGCATAGAGGGAAATACATGGAGATAGCTTGGTGTTTGTTGTATACTGGCCAGCTGTTTCTGCTAAAAGTGACTGCCATTGAATCAGGCTATGTGGGCATAAAATGGTATTTTGTGTTAGTGCTTTTGGAATTAATTATATAATATATGTCTTCCAGAGCTGTTTGTTTCAGATTAGCTGAGAACTCAGGAGGATAATATGAAATTAGTTTTACTTCTGTTCATAGTTGCAACAATTAGGGAAGTAGTGGGTGTTCCATTGAATGTATCCCTTTTCTTAGTAGAAGCTCAGTTTTAGCAAAGTCATGGTAAAGAGCAAATTGGGCTGCATAGTTTTCTTATCTGGGCTCCACAAAGTGGTCACAGAGTGTTTCTGTTCAAGAAATATGAAGTGTTCCATTCAAATAGAGAACCAAGTTGGTGCCAGAAGTGGGGGAAGAACTGTTTTCCAGTCTGTTCTTGCTTTCTCCAGATTCATTACCAGAATGAGTTAAATAATAGGAACTGATTAAAAGCACAGTTCATTTCCATCAGGTATATTGAGTCTTAGTTATATCTACAGTGTCTGCTTTGTGGCTGTATCCAAGAGAAAGTGCTTCTTTAATAAAAGGCAAGAGCAAGCCAAGTCAAGAAACAGCCTTCCCTGAAGATACCTGCCAAAGTTCGTTCAGTCATTATGGGTGGATGTTGTAATACCAGTGCTGCCTTCCCTCCCTTCTGTTCTTTGCCACGGCAACTAGGGCTACTCTTCAGCTAGAACTCATTAATCAAGCCCAATGTGTGTAACCCTTCTTTCAGAGGACCTGAAAAGGCAGAATGCAGTGCTGCAGGCAGCCCAGGATGACCTGGGCCAGCTGCGGACGCAGCTGATGGAGGCCCACGCTGAGATGGAGAACATCAAAGCCATCGCCACAGTGTCAGAGACCACCAAGCAGGAGGCCATCGATGAGGTGAAGAGGCAGTGGCAAGAAGAAGTAGCTTCACTCCAGGCCATCATGAAAGGTAGGAGCCAGGCAAGCTGCTGAGAGCAGCCACCTCTTCAGTATGTCCTTGGGAAAATACAGAAGTGCTGGAAAAAGTGTGGTTCCCAAGGTTGTGGAAAAGAGCTTGGTGGGGTTTTTTTTCTGTCAGCATGAGGATAGAATTTAGAATTCATGGCAGTGAGAACCTCATGTATATGCAAAGCGTTTTTGAGGGGCTCTGAATGTGATATTTCATCCTTCCACAAAGATAAGTATGATGCCTGTAATTTGACAAGTCTGAAAACAGCTTTAGGCTGCCAGCATGATTCTCTTTTTTTTTTCCTTCTGTGTGAACACAGTTCTGCTCTCACAGTCAGGTGTCCCTCCAGTACTCACATGGGCCTTTCCCCAGGGCAGTGACTGCACATGCTGCTCTCTCAGTCCTGAGTATTCTGTTTTTCTTGATAGTTCTGATCTATTCCTTGTTATATTTGCATGTTGCACCAGCTGTTGACATTTCTGAGACAAAGTGAATGGAACCAAATGCAGGGTATAAACTGGGAACAGACTGCTGCCCCAACTGTGTCTTTTCTTAAAGGTTCACAGGCAGGATCACACTATCCTGAGCCTGTTGTCTGTAGGCAGTTTTTCCATCACCTGATTCTGCTTTTCACCCAGAAAAAACAACCCTTCATGTATATTGAGTACACAAATGTCTGTTTATTTATGATCTGCACAGGTACATGAACCTAGATTAAGGCTCAGCCGTGCCAGCTGCTGTCACTGTGTAAACACAGACAGCTCCTTACCTAAGGGGGACAGTGTTAATCATAGGGAAATGAAAGCCAAGTGAGAAGTTTGAATTTCTTTGCATTTTGGAGTAAAGAAGTAAGGTGGTTTGATTGGCTGATGTACTTGGAGGTACAAAATGTGTTGCTAAATAGGATGCTAGTCATGTATGTTACCTTGAAATTAGGAGTTACAGAGTTTTTGAGGCTTGTTCCTTGTGTTCTGGTGATGGTACTAATTGAAATGCAGTTCTTTTGCATTTTTACTGATGTATTTGGGTTTGGGGGCAAGAGTCAAAGGGAAGGGAGAGTTCACTGTTGTCCTAGTTTTGATCAGTTCTAATAACTCATTGACTGCTTGGAGACTGAGTTCCTAAAGCTCTGTTTTTTAACTTACCTTGCCAATAAGTGTTGCAAATGGTGTTTTCTAGAGACCATCCGTGACTATGAGCTCCAGTACCACCACAGGCTGGAGCAGGAGCGAGCTCAGTGGAACCAGTACCGCGAAAACGTGGAACGGGAAATTGCAGAGCTCAGGAGGCGACTGTCTGAAGGCCAAGAGGAAGAAAACCTAGAAAATGAAATGAAAAAGGTACATTGAAATGGAGTTCTTCAGTTTCTGTTTGAAGATAGGCCCGTGGTGTTATGCATGAGTTCATTTCTACTCCTGCTGTAATTCCTCAGCAATTTGCACAGCCTGGTCGTGCCAAGTGCCAGCCTTTGTTCTGGGAAGTCATCATGACCTAATCCACTTGAAGCCTTAAAGGTTTCATTCCTAATTATGTGGATTCAGTAAGAGAATTGCACCTGAGAAGGTGGTAATGTTTTGCCTTCAGCTTGTAAAAGGCAGCCTTGTAAAGTCACTTGTCATAACATCAAATGAGCTCAAGTAAAAACACCTCTAGATTTTCCTGAATTGACTGCAGTTTTATAAAGTTTCCTTTACACTTCTGTACCTTTATTTCTTTTCTCAGGTCTTATAAACTTAAAAGTGCCCATTAAACACCTCAGAATATCTAAGATGTCTTTCCTCTTTTCTCTAAAGTAAGCCACGTTTGTGCATCACAGTACTGCTGCCTCCCTAGGAAGTACAGAACCTTGCTGTCACAACACAACCGGCTCTAGATGATGAAAAATAATTGCCCTGGAGTATGGACAGATATTGTTGTAGTTGTTCAAAGATCTGTGACTAAGAAAAGTTCATAGAAGTAAATTGAGGTGCCTTGTCTTGAGTTGGGATTTTTATTTTTTTTGTTGAGGTTGAAGATTTGATGTGTTTCCTTTCAGGCAGGAAGGAAATTGAACCTGTCATAGAAGATCAGTGTTTTATAATCTCTGTTTATCTTACTGTAATAACTTATATTTACATGAGTTTGTTGTCTCAGCAGGCTTACCTTAGTCTTCAAGGTGTTCTAAGACAATTTTAAAGTAATGAATAAATCTATATTCAGTATAGGAACAGGCTAACATCTGATAATGTGCCACATCACTGCATCTCCTTGTTCCTGCTTGCTGCCAGCAGAGGAAATGCAGTGTTGAATATCACAAATTCCACATAAGAAACATTCTGTCTATTTTTCCTGTGTTGTAGCAAGCAATCAGTATTAGTGTTGCAATATGAAATTCTTTTTCTGAGACTTGAAGAGATTCATGACTCTTGCTGGTTGTAGTTGCGTTATTGCTCTGGGTATTCAGTGGACTGCTCTTCATGGAGCCCTGATTTCCAAAGGTAGGAGTCAGGGGAAAGCCTGTTCTAATCCCACTGAGACTGTAAAACATAAACTTTTAAAGAGAAGGTTTTAGCCTTATTAAGGTAAGAAAGACTTTGGTTGAAGCTGGAATGGAGTTTCAAAAGTGGATCATAGTGCTGAGTCTTGTAGAAACAACCCAGAAGATGCAGAGTTCATAGCGTAAAAGTCCTGGCAGTGCATTCCCAACTAACTGCCAATAAACACTTCCAAAATACCACCTCTCAACTGATTCAGATTTTTAATTGAATTTACTGATCATTTAAGTTGGAGTTGCAGGTTGCTGACATGGCTGCACAGCTCACCTAAACTCAGTGGCTTTAGTGTAGAAGTTTGGTATAGCAGATAAATAGCATTTTCAGCTGTACTCCTTTGAAAGGGAATGAAATATCCTTGGTGATCCTACAGGAAAAGGTGATCAGTTTTTCCAAGCTCCTATTAACCAGAGATTAAGTAGCTTTCTAGGCCTGTAAAGCAAAGGAACATGTACCTTATGTAAGAGGAGGGGGAGGGGGAAATCTGGTTTTCAGAGTGCAGCTTGAAATAATTGCTTAAACTGCTTTGCATGGGGTTTTAATCTTCTTTGTTATTATTAAACCTGTGAGGTTTTTCCTCAAGGAGACTAAGAATTAGATCAAAATCAGGAAAAGGACATTCAATTTTACTTAAAAACAAACAAGCAATTCCCAACCCCATAAAAAGCTGTGTTTGCCCAGCAAAATATGAATATTCATGTGCCAGCAGTCAGTGTGAAAAGAGGAGTTTTCTTGATCACTTGGGATGTGTTATTTGAAGATTTGTGATCAATTCCTCACGCTAAATGGCATTTCCAGCCAACAATATTGTATTTATACTCAGTCTTTATCTGCTCTTTTGTCAGAGCATGTCAGCTGGAACACATGCTCTTGTCTGGAAGCAGCTGTTTTGCTTTCCCATATAAATATATTTCAGGTTGCACATTGCTAATTTCTATAGAAAACTTGTGTGTTCAAACTATTTTTATCATAAAGCAACGATTTCTACGAAATCTGCACTGAAAACTTTGTATTCTTAATCTCCCTTCCCAACTCAAAAAAGGTGAATACCTTGACCTAATCATCACCATGCTTACCTAGTGATTAATCTTTCAGAAGACTTACTGGTGATTTATAAAAATCTATTTTCCTGTTGGGTTGTAATACCAGGTAGGTCTGGGGTATTTTTTGTTTTCACAGAAACTAGAAGCAATCTACCACAGCAGCATGGGCTTCCCTGCAAGTTCTCTGCTGGGAAATAACTGGGCTCCCTCTGGACAATCACTTGGTGAAGATGAGTTGTGCCCAAAATTTGACTTGTCTTTTTCTTAGTCAGACCTCATTTTCTGTTCAGGAAAGGATCTGTTTGCTGTTGGAGCTGTGATGAATATAAATACTCTTCTTAGCACAGTTGTGTCAAACTGTGAGTAGCAGAAGTTTGCAGAGCAGGTATTTTGTGTACAGAGAGAGCAGGAAAGGACAAACCTCCTGTTATGAAGTGTGCTTATTAGTCAGGAGAGGGGAAATTGGAAGGGGAGAATAATCAGATTTCTGTGACAAGAATTGGCCATAAAATCTGATATACAGTAAGCTACTTTTGTGGGTAATGATAAAGAATAGTGGAATAAATTTAGAGGACTTTTAAATGGTTTAGTCCTGCTTTAAAGAGAAATCCTCAAATGGTGTCTGTGTCTCTTCCGCTTGTCTCATTTCTAAGGAACAAACTCAGCTATAATGTTACTTGGGATTTCTCCAGTCAGGTTTTTGTTCCTCTGAAAATGACCTGCACTCATTTTTAGCATTGTCTTTCTGTGGAGTCATTGTGCTGCTGTGATCTGCAGCCCCCTCTCAGTGTGTTCTGCAGCCCCAGTGCTGGGGGAGGCAGGTTTTCCTGGGGCAGAAGTGGTTTGGGTGCTTGGCTTTTGGTTAAGGAATGAGTAAACAGGGGTTGATCATCTGTGAAACCGTGGCTGTTGATGGCCACATTAAGTCTGACAAAAAGTTCTAAGGAAATAAATGTTTTAAGGATCACACCTCTGGAAGAGCCTGGATAACACCTCTTTGCACAGGAAATCTGATGCTGTGCCACCTCTTGCCACATGTGACAGTATCTTTAAGTAGCATTTTTCAACACAACAGATATTCTGATCGTATTCCAAGGTTGAGTGGAGCTTTAACATCGATTTTGGAGTCTCAGTAATTCTGCTTTTCCTCCAAGATCAGACCCAGGCCCCAGCACTCCTTTTGTTAGCAGAGAGAGGCTGTTTGAGTGTTGAGCTCAGGATCACACTGACCTTTAATGTGGATCCTTACAATATGTTGCAACCACGGTGTCAAGCTTCAGCTCTGTTTACCAAGCAGTAAAAGCTGGAGTAATTTTTCTCTATGTGGAATTTGATACAGTTTTGTCTTTCCAGTTGGTTGATGTTTATAGTCTGGTTTTGCTTTCAGAGAACTTTCTGACTGTTTCTCTGAACTGCTTAGTTCCAGCACAGGAATATTTGTTGCATTTTGTGTTGAACCATGTGAAACCAGACTGACAATGAAATATTCCTGCAGTTATGAATAATTAGAAAAGAGCATATTCAGCACTCCACAAAACCGTGGGCTGTATTTAGTGCTTACAAGGCAGCTATAGGTAGCATTAAATGAAGAGAACTGATATGATAAATGAAATATAAAGCAATGTCTGAGGTGGAACTCCTGCTCCTGTTTGAAGAGTGTGACTGATGAGTTGCTGGCTGCAGGTGCCAGGGTCTGGGTGTATGTGTGACAGTCACATGTCCCTGGTATTGAATTCACTGCCAGGTTCCATCCCTTGCTTTCCTCAGGAGTTTTATTGGTACTCCAGCAGTGACAAAATGGAGCAGAAGCAAATGAAACGTAAAGAAATTTGGGTTTGTTTTGTGTTCAGAATTTTCTGTAAAACTTTGAAACTGTAGTGTCTGTATAATCGACAGGTATTGCAGTAATACTTTATTTTGTCTTTCAGTTTGAAGTTAGGAAACTTCAGTGGTTAAAAATACTGTCTGTTTTTCTTCCTGAAAGTCTTGCTCAGAATACAGTTGCCAATAAGCTCACCAGAAACTGAAAGTCAAATGAGTAACCTCTAAAACCTGCATTCTCATCTAGGGTTAAAACCAGATATGAATGTTGTCTTCTACTGTCTGTCTGTGCTGGTGAGGTTATGAAAGGTGTCATCCTTTGAAACTTCAGCTTTGGGGCACAGTTCTGTGCCCTCCCTCCCCTGCTGAGTTCCTGCAGTAGGAGACAGAACAACTGAGCATTCTGAGCCTTACACACAAAGCCAGCCCAAATTAGAATGCTGGAATTCTCTGTGCCTGGAAGAGTTGGACTGCAGTGAGGATTTGAGTGTTCTGCTGGCTCTTGTGGGAGCTGCTCCTTTCATGTGGAAAATCTATAGTGCATCCATGAAGGAAAGGCAGAGCATTTAGGAAATGGGGATGTCAGGGCCAGGTATTAACATGTGCCATTCTGGATTTGAACCCTCAATGCTATTTCTCATTTTAATTCTTGCTATTTTTACCTGGCTCTTTCTCTTTTTTTCCCCCTCCCTTGAATCAGTCCTCTAATTCTGTTGCTCTTTGATCTTCTCAGAACTACTTTTTGAAAAAATCCAGGGGTTTGTGATAAGCTGTCTATATATAGTTTGAAATATTTAGTACAGTACCACCAAAACCTGATGCTGCATCAGTAGTAATTTAAAGTTGAAAAATGATCTTCTAAAATAGAACTAAGCTACACTAGGCATTACTGTGCAGCTTCTTTTCACTTTCTGAGTAACTGACTGCATGGCCAGTACCTCCCCATGCATTTTTTTGGGGTTTTTTTATATGTTTTATGTGACAGAAGGTGGTGGGACAGTTAGGCCTGGACTAACAGAAAAGTGCACAGTTTTTGAAATGCTTCATCCATACATTTTCTCTCAAGTAATCAAGAATGATAGATTTGCTAACATTCTTTTTTAAAACAGATATTTGTGGCCTAATCCATACATGGATTTACAACTTAGCAGCCTTCTATAAATGGAGTAATATCAGCCTGTGTCACAGCCATGACTGCTGAACTAAATAAAGAGCAGGAAGATGAGCATTGAAAGTGGAAGTTCAGACAGCTTTTTTTTTTGTTGATGCAGAGATTTTCTCCAAATGTCTCCATGTGTCTGGTGTGGTGCAAACTGTGCTGATGGATTACAATTTCTTGCCTTGACTTCAGGCTCAGGAAGACGCCGAGAAGCTGCGCTCGGTTGTGATGCCCATGGAGAAAGAGATTGCAGCCCTAAAGGAGAAACTGGGAGAAGCTGAAGAGAAAATAAAAGAGTTGGGAGCATCAAAGGTGAGGTGGAGCTGCAACTGGACCCTGATTTATATCTTGCACTCTGCTAGTTTGATGCAGACAAGTCAAGTCAAGTTTTGTAAGGATGGAAAAGGTATTTTGGGAAACACTTCTTGTCTCCTGTAGCTCCAGTGTCATGTTTGGCCTATACACATTTTTGCATCCTTCTGTTTTGAGAGTTGCAGTGTGTGTGTGGGATTTGTGTTTATTCTAAACTGCACAACTTCGGGTCTACTGGTAGCAGAAAAAGCTCTGGAAAAATACCTGCTTTGCACTTCTCTGACAGCCTGGCCTTTAGGTTGTTGTCACACTTGCAGCCACAGGGACTCTGGGAGTCGGATTTTTCCATTTCAAAGGCAGCTGATGGAAGATTTGGTATCCCAGGGCAGGAAATCTGTCCCCACCATCAATGGCAGTCACAGCCCCAGGCTGTCCTGAGCTCTGGGCTGGTGTGTCCCATGCTGTGTTGAGGAAGATGAAGAGCAGTTTTGTGGAGCCAGTCAGGAATTGCCTGAAGGCTTTGGTTTCCTCTAAGATGAAATCTCCTGTGATTTCTGACTCAGCAAACCATAAAGCTGAATAGTGCCATAAAGAAATCTTTCAATTTGTTCCTTGTTCCAAGATGGGATCCATTTCTCCAAACATGACATCTGACAGCTGTTTATGTAACCCTGTCTTAAAAGGTTCTCACTGAAGATTCTGCAGGATGCTCGTTTCAGTTCTTTGTTAGCTTAGCTTTAAAAAAAACAAGAAAAAAAAAAGCAAATATATTTATTCAGTATTTCTTGATAGAATTGCTCTTTGGTGACAGATTTTCCTGTCTTTTTGCAACAGTCTTTCATGAGTTTGAAAGTTTCTTTTCTAGTCTGTCCCCAAGTTTTCTCTCTTCTTAGTCTTAGTTCTTCTTAGGCTTGCCTCATAGTCATTTTTTCTGTGATTATTTTATTTTGAACTAAAGAGCTCTTGGCTTATCAGCAGTGATTACAGAATGGCTTCACTGTCTGCTTTGATGAGAAATTTGCCTTTTTACCATCTCTATGCTCAGTGCTGGTGCTGTTGTGATCCAGCTGTTATAGCTGTGATACACTTATAGGTCTGACTTGCCAGAATTTTAATGAGTAATTTATTCAGAAATAAATGCAAGCACTGCTTACACACTGGTAGTTTAATATCTGTGATTTCTAGAAATAAACTTATCCTTCAGCACCTGTACATTACCTGAACAGGCAACACTAACTTCTAACAAGAAGCAAATGCTCAAGGTGTTTTCCCACAGAGATGGTTATTCCCTCCTTTTATTCAGGAGAAAGAACTGAACCATTATTTGGAAGCTGAGAAGTCGAGTAGGACAGACCTGGAGATGTATGTGGCTGTTCTCAACACACAAAAATCAGTCCTGCAAGAAGATGCAGAGAAGTTGAGGAAGGAGCTGCATGAAGGTACCTGCCTGATAATAGACCTTTGACTCTCTTTCACTGAGGATGCAAAACCCAATAGAGCTGTTAATTCTTTTCTCATTTCTTACTTGAATTGGATTAATAAAATTGAGAGGGGGAAGCAGCACTTTTAAATGTGAAAAGCCTTGAAATGTTTGCAGAAGAGTTGAATATGGAGTTCCTTTGACAGAAAAACAATAGAGCCATTCATTCCCTCAGGGTTGCAGCTGAATTTCTGCTAAGTTCTGAAAGTATTGCAAGTTTCATTCTTACTGAAGGGATTTTACATGTCTTTTAATTGTGTATGATTTATGAGCATTATTTCCATAAGGTACTGACCTGGCTCCCTGAGATGTGTCAGTGCTGGTGCTGCAGTGGGGGTGGAAATGTCCATGCAGGGCACTACAGCCCAGAATCTCTGCAGACAAGTGGAAACCAGAACCTGCTGCTGAAATAAATAGGGCTGTAGAAGAGAATCTAAACCAGCACTAAAAAAAAAAAAACCCAAAACTGTTAGAAGTCATGAAGGAAGTAGAGGCATTAGTCTTCTCACTGGGAACTCTTAAACTGTCAGTAATACATCCCTAATCACAAGCCAAATTTGGAAATCAAGAAACTGTTACTTGAAGTAGGACATTATTATCCTAAATAGTTGTTGAACAAAGCCTGATTGTTCTTGATTAGAACAATAATTACCTTTATTCATGAAAATGCTTCTCTTTGGAAAAAATGTTTAAACACTTGTGGCTCAGAAGGATTTTTTTTCCCTCTGTTTGTGTAGTTTGCCATCTCTTGGAGCAAGAGAGGCAGCAGCACAACCAGCTGAAGCACACGTGGCAGAAAGCCAATGACCAGTTCCTGGAGTCCCAGAGGCTGCTCATGAGGGACATGCAGAGGATGGAAATCGTTCTCACCTCGGAGCAGCTCCGGCAGGTGGAGGAGCTGAAAAAAAAAGATCAGGTTGCTTGCTGCTTTCCTCTTTTTCCTTTTATTTTTTTGTAATACTGAAGGTTTAGTGTGTGGTGTAACAGGTATGGAAATCAAGTGTTGGAGGCAAGTGTGGTAATAATTCAAAAAATGAGAACTGGCAGTTTGAACAGAAATCTTCCCTTTGAATGACAGCTGGCAGTTACAACTCCCAAACTCCATTTGGTAAATGATTTTAATATTAATGACAGCTGGCAGTTATTACAAACTCCAGTTGGGCAAATATTTTAATATTAATGTATATAGTAACTTTAATGTTGCCAATAGTTAAATGAAAAGGTCTTAATATACAGAAATTAGTCTTGGAGGAAGAAACGCTCATCTATGATGCAAAACATCTGGGCTTAAGGGTGTCAGCAAGTTTCACTTCTTTCTAGGTTTTTTCAGTCTTCCAGTACATATTGTAGGCATGAATTCATTTTAAATTATCTTATGCAAGTGACTGTGTACATACTTGATGACTTAGTGATGACTTATGTCTTTCTTTTGAATCCTTTTCCTCATATTCCATCATTTAGTGGTCAAAGCACTTCCTGGTTTTTTCACATTTTGTTTTAATGTTCATGCTCTTAATGGGGCCTTAAGGGATGCAGATATGTTATATATATATATTCTATACATTACTCAATGTACCAGCTAGGTGTGTTACCTTTTTGGTAATCCCTATAATTAAAATTTGGATCTAGTTAATAAACTTTCTGAATAAAATCATTCTAGAACATGAACCAGCCACTAAACTTGAAAAGGAAGTTGTCAGTTGTGAAATAAACACTAGATTTTTTAGCTGAAAGAACATTTATATGATAAACAATGGGTTTTTAACCAAAGAAAATATTTTTCAGTGTCTTCTTTGTAGCTTAGTTTATCATGAAAGCTGATGTCATGACTACTATGGCAAAATTGAATCTCATTTTTTGTGTATTTTCTATTGACCTCTGAATTTTAGGAAGAAGATGATCAGCAAAGGCTTAGCAAGAGAAAAGAAGAGAAGCAAAAAGATTCAGATGATGAAACAAAAGCTTCATGTTCTCTGGCCCCTGAAGAAACCCTTACCCAGCTCTCTAATGAAGAGGTAAAACAATTGGATCTTTCACTTGCACTCCTGCATTCCTCAGGGTGTTCAGTGCAAATACAAATGCAAAGTTACTGCCCTCTGTTCTCCATAGCTTCTAATCTTCTTGAGCAATAAAAAATCCTTGGAGCTGCAGTTGAATATATAAATTCTAATAAAGCTTGCAAGACAACACTGCACAACCCTGAGAGGTGCCATTAAAAATGGTAATTTACATTTTGCATTCTGCTTGGTTCTGGTAGATTCTTTTGGGATTTCTAAGCACATTCAAAGACACCTAAATGTTCAGACTTAAGCCAATTATATCTGAACACTCAGCAAGAGTATTGTAGCTACTTTGCTAACCAACTTGTTGAATTCTGTACTTACCATTTCACAGGGTATATTTTGGTTTTGTAAGTCAAAATAAGGAAAAATGATTAAAAACCCACCAAATTTTAGTGTTATAGAAGCTTACTTGACCTTCAAGAGTCTTGAGAATTTGCAGAGTGAGCCAGTGTCTTGCCTGGTTTATAATTTTTGAAGAGGAAAAAAGTATATACTTTTATATACTTTTGTATTTATATTTATGTATTCTCGAGTCTGCCCATTTATCAAAGTTATTCTGAACTTTATAACAGTTCAGAATGCAGAAAGATTTTCGGAATCATGAGATCTAAATGTAGCTGAGATGTAGTTCTATCCTTTGTCCTCCAGTCAGGACACAACTTTTATTTCTAATAGCTTTTGTATCTTCTGTGTCCAGATATGCAGATGAGACACGGTGGTGGTGAACAAAAATTTGTCTTCTGAGGTTTTCTTTAATCTCAGTTAATAGGATATTCTTTAGTCCATTATTCACAACAATTTTTTAATTCTAAGAATTACACATAATGGAAAACTACATTTTGAGAAGGAGCATAGTTTTCAAAGTGTTTTGCTTTTGTATATATATTTAGTTTTGTTATTTATGACTCTTTTAGCTGTACAGAGTATGTTATATATGTTGTAATGAATCATATCATTGATCATGTCTTGCAATTTGCTATAATTTGATTCCTGAGCTTTTCTCTGTTGGACAGTTTGCAATACAAACAGATTATTTGTTAATCTCTTTTTGGTTATCACAGAACAGCTGTTGTCTGAAAATGCAGTTTTATCTAAGTCTGTATTGTCTTGACTTTATTATGAGCTTAAACTTGTGAATATACATGCAAATATAAATATTACACCTAAAAGTGATTAAAACAAGGCATTTACAACAACCATAAAACAGTAGTACATAATATTTATATAAAAAATAGGTTATAAGCACCTAGGTGAAGTGCCAGCAGCCTGCTGGTCTCTGGACCTATTTCAGAAATGATAATTTTTCTCAAGGGACTGGTTTCCAGTGTTACTGCTTTATGTGTCTAATGGCAAAGCAGAAGTGCATAATATTTTGGAAGGTGTTTTGAAAGCAGTCATATGCTTTTTAAATAAAGCATAACTGCTCTCTTTTCAGTGCTACAACAAATAAAAATAGATCAAGAGGCTCCATGTGCCTGATACACATCACAGGACAGTTTGTGTGGCTTTTGGTGTTGGCATTCCCCAGGATACCTTTCTGTTTAAGCCCTGACTTTTTCCTTTTTTTAAAATTTTATGTACAAATAATCTTGTAAAGGAAATATTTTGATATTTTGTCAGACACTCAAAGCAGAAGAGAGAAATAGAAGAACCAACACTTGTCAGTGTAGAGTAGATTTTAAGTATATCCTTCTCCATTTATCTTTATGTTAATGCAAAGTTTTTGTTTTATGAAAGACTCCTGAATTTACTTTTGGAAGTGGAGTATTTGCCTTCTGTTGTGCAGATTGTGGTTGTAGAAGGGAAGCTGCAAGTACATCTCTTGAGGGGAAATATCTTGCTTCCAATATTGAAGAGGGAAGGTGACTGTGTCCTTGCTTGTCTGGCAGGAAGACAGTCTTACAAAAGCACTCTGTTAACAGAAGACTCTTTTTTTTTTCTTGTTTTATTTGTTTTTTAGTTCTGACTGGTTCATTTTAGTTCTCTGTCCCTTTCTCTGCCACCTTAAGCTTAGTGATTGGATGTTCTTGCCAAAGCAAATTTCAATTTGCCTTTGCCATGTCTGATAATCAGTGTCCAGCCTTCCTCTTGTACCATACTTCTAAAATGGAGTACATCATGGTTTTTATTCCTTGTTGTTCAATTCCAGGTGCATGTGAATAGCACCCATGGCTCAGTGCACTCCCTGGATGCAGACTTGCTGCTTTCCTCTGGGGAATCTTTCAATAAACCAGATACTGATGTGTTCAAAGATGGGCTACGGAGAGCACAGTCCACAGACAGTCTGGGCACGTCTGGATCCTTACAGTCCAAAGCTTTAGGATACAACAACAAAGCAAAATCTGCTGGGAACCTGGATGAGTCGGATTTTGGACCACTTGTTGGAGCAGACTCAGTGTCTGAGAACTTTGATACAGCTTCCCTGGGATCCCTGCAAATGCCAAGTGGGTTCATGTTGACCAAAGATCAGGAAAAAGCAATCAAAGCAATGACTCCAGAGCAGGAAGAGACTGCTTCCCTGCTGTCCAGTGTCACCCAGGGCGTGGAAAGTGCTTATGTGTCTCCCAGTGGGTACCGCCTGGTCAGCGAGACAGAGTGGAACCTGCTGCAGAAGGAGGTGAGTCCTCCTGCCTTGGCACTGCTGAGGGCAAAGCTTGGCCTCCTCTGCTTTCCACAGAGCCAGGGGTGAAGGGAAGACACATCCTGGGCAGCTGTTCACTTTGTTCTCTTGGAAGGATGCTGTAGGTAAAGCACACCCAGTGTGGGCTGTGTGAGCTGGCCCTGCTCGTGGAGCAGTCAGCTCTACTGAACACAGGATGGTTTGGGTTTTGAGGGTCTGGCAGAGGCGGGTGTTGAACTCAAAATTGTGTGAGGGTGAAAAAAGGTTGGAGAATTCGAGGAAAGGGACATTACAGTGGAGCTGGGGATGGTTAGGAGAGGGCAGAGAGGAGCAGGAGCAGAGCTGGTGGTGCTGCTGTGTGTGCCAGGGGTGTTTGCTGAGGGCTGGTTTGGTTTGGATTTTGAGGAGGGTCTGGCAGAGGTGGCTGTTGAACTCAAAATTGTGTGAGAGGGTGAAAAAAGGCTGGAGAATTTGGAAGAAAAGGACATTCCAGTGGAGCTGGGGATGGTTAGGAGAGGGCAGAGAGGAGCAGGAGCAGAGCTGGTGGTGCTGCTGTGTGTGCCAGGGGCGTTTGCTGAGGGCTGTGCATGGGGTGCTGTTTGGAAATGAGCAGCCAAATTATGCCCAACGCACAAAGAGCCACAGAAGAGGCTTCAGGAAATTGTTGGGGACTTGCATCATCCAAAACCCATTTCTGAGGGCAACAAGCAGCAGCTTAGACTAAGCCCTGGGCCAGCTGCAGTGTGGATGACCAAGGAAATTGTTGCTTCTGGGTGTTCTGCCTGTCAGTTTTTCAGCAGCTTTATGTGATGCCAGTTCAAAGCTTGCATTTGGTCTCTTGCTGAAAAGGAGAGTATTTGGGGTTTCCTGTGGTTACTCCTTCAGAGGAAGAGAGGCCAAGGAGCAACGCTTTAGGGGGAAGAAAAGGTGGGGGAAGAGATAACAATCCATCCTGGGTGAAAAGGGAGACAAGATGGGGGTAAAAAATGGAATATAAAATGTAGTGAAGGAGAACAGGACAGATGAAATGAAGAACTAGTGGTATTTTATTCTCAATTTGTTAAAATTTAACTTAGTGCAAATCACTGCTTAGGAGGTCTCTCCAAACCTGCTGTAAAGTTGCTTCTCTTTTTGTTGTTGTTTTCCTGCTGACTTGCTATATCTGGAGAAATTACAGCATCCTGATCTCAGAACTGAGTTACATCCTTGCTCTTGAGTGTTCCTTTGCCCTGTTGACATTTTGATGATGCTTTACTCCAACCCTTTGTTGGAATTCAGAGCAGAAATGCAGCTTCCCACGTGTCTCTGGAGGCAGGAGCACACACTGGGGTGTGAATGCCACGGGCTGGGGGTGGGACAAGGAGCAGCAAATACAAATACAGCTTCAGCCCAGACTTGGCCTGCAGCTGGAGCTCTGATAAAACTTCCATTTGTCCCCTTGGCCAAAACCATTACAGTTCCAAAACGACAGCTGGTTTGCTGTTTCCCTGCTGCACAACCCAACACTTTCATTTTCTTCCCTCCTGTTTGGTTTCTGTTTGTCCAAAGGACACACTGAGTAACCTGATGAACACTTTGTGTCGTGGCTTCTTGCTTTTGTCCTAGTGGTGGCACTCATAGCAGGAAAAGCTGCTACCCCACAGCTGATTGCAGTTTTCCTGCACTTTTAGAGCAACTTAACCTTGCCAGTGTTTTACCTGTCATGTTTTGTGGTCACACAGCACCCCTGAGTGTGTGCAGCACTCCTGCATGGCCTGAGGCTTTCCTGGCCTCATGGCAGGTGCTGCCTCTGTGTTGTGCAGGTGCAGAATGCAGGGAACAAGCTGGGCAGGCGCTGTGACATGTGCTCCAATTATGAGAAGCAGTTGCAAGGCATCCAGATCCAGGAGGCTGAGACCAGAGACCAGGTGGGATTTCTCTTCTTGCTTTAGCCAGGCTTTTGCAGCTTTTTGGACTACCAAGGATGCAGCAAGGAACCATCTGCTGTGTTATTGATTGCTTTTAATTGAGCAGTGTCAACATACTTAAAATCTGGATAACTTTTGACATTTTGTTGGCATAATCTGATTTGTTATTCATGTGTGGTCATGAGCACCAACATCTACATTATTTCTTCAGGATTCACCTTGAAGAACCACCTTATCTGGTGCTATAAGGCTTTGCAGTAAAGGCACTGTTCTATAAAAAGTGTAATGCCCATGCTGAAGTCCGTATCTTCAATAATTTATATTTTAAAATGCTTGTCATGCATTAAATTCTATTATCTTTGATGCTGTAAGAACTCTTAACTAAAAGGGACCTCATTGTAGCAGCACAAAATGAGTTTTAAGTCTTGGAGGATATTTGTTTCCTGCCATCTACAGAAGAACAATTTTCAGATGGGTGTGGAAGGCATGAGTCACATTCTGCTTTGAAATAAGTGATTGAAGTCATTGCATGGCCATGGTCCAGTGCAGTTTGATGTCCTGTGTTTCCTTAGAGGGATAATCTGTGCTGGAGGCTGTTCCAACAGCAAAGCAACTTCTGCGTTGCATAGGATTTTTCAAGGATTTTGTTTTGTGGTTTGAAGGAGTGAAGGGGTTCAGGAGATAAATGCTCTCCAAGAGAATGGAAAATGAATTAATTTTGTTGTGACAACACAGGTGAAAAAGCTGCAGGTGATGCTGAGGCAGGCTAATGACCAGCTGGAGAAGACAATGAAAGAGAAACAGGAGTTGGAGGATTACATGAAACAAAGTGCTGAAGACTCCTCTAATCAGGTACAAGCATTTGGTAATTGAGATGTAGGAATTGTGAAATGTTCTTCAGAAGTATGCAACAAGAACTCATCTTCTGTCAGATATAAAGGGACAACACAAATGAGAATTTCTTGGGGTAGTTGTACTTCACCTGAGTCTGCCACAGTTTCTAGATAAACCCAATGTCTCTTATAATCACAATGTCTCTTATAATAATATAAGAGATATAAGATAATGTCTCTTATATCATGTTACCCAATCTGGGCCTTAAAATAACCATCTCTGATCTTGAAATCCATTACAGGGTGGCAGTAGGAATTGGAGTAATGTTTGAGTTCTGGAGTGAGCTGTGCTGCAATGACCCAGACATGCAGAAGGAGCCCTGTGCTCTGGGCACAGCCTGGTTGGTAGCAGAGGGGTCCTGTGCCCCCACTTGCTCTCACCAGTAGCTGACACCCAGTTAATGGTAAAGACCTGCAGTTCATGAGGAGCTGAGCAGGCAGGAGCAGGGCCAAAATATGCACTGGACTCCTTTAAAATAACAGCCCACTGAAAAGATTTTTCAATCTGAGATATGTACCTAATTCTTCTGGAACAATGAAACCAAATATAACGGGTGGTAGTCATAGTTAAAAATCAAAAAAAGGAAAAAAAATCATCATCTTTGGCCTATTAGAGCTTGCAGTAGTAGGTACATGCTGTGTACAAGACACTGAATTCACTTCACTTGAGCTGGAACTTTCTCTCTTCCATCCCACCCAGTACTTTTTCTCACTGAAGAAACAGTCATTAGACAAAGTCCAGCTTAGACAACAGGAATATGTTTATATGTTCTTCTGGCTCTACCAGGATACTGTTAATTAAGTAAAGCTTAATCTCACTAATACCTGCTGTGGAATAACCTGTAAAGTTTTTGAAGGTGGGTGCTTTCAGAGAAAGGTACAAAAATTTTAAAAATGCTAAAAACTTAGAAGCTCTGCAGTTTCCCATCAGTGTCTCTGCACTGGCATACATTTAAATTTTATTAGAATTACAGAGTTTAATAACTAGAATATAATAGAATATTGATGCAGAAGCACAGCATCTCTCCTTACTGCCTGGAGCTGCATTCAAGTGAGGAATTATACAAACTTCAGTGGATTAGTTTAAAATTTCAGACTATCTATTAGTAATAACAACAGGCAAGGAAACTTGTGTGGTTGTTTCTTTTTCAGAATCTGTTCCATGCTTTATTTCTTACATGTCTGTGTGGGTTTTCTTGCTTTAAGATCTCCTTGCTCATGGCCAAGTGTCAGAAGTCAGAGAATTTCCTCAGTGAACTGCAGCAGGCATTTCTGCAAGCAAAGAGGAGTGTCCAGGAGCAAATGGTAAGAGAGGTGAATGCAGAGATCCCTCCACCAGCCCTGTTTGTGTTACCATTGGAGCTCAGAGTGTTTGTAAAAGGCTTTGTCTGCCCAGCCAGGGTTGGCTGGAGAGGCCTGAGCATCTTTCCCTGTAAAGGGAGGGGTCCAGTGAGTTCTGCTGGAGCTGGAAGGATTTGTGTCACTCTGTCCTGCTGTCTGTGCTCATGCACATCCAGGAGTATGGAGATCACTGGTCAGCCTCTTGTCCCCTTATTCATTAGCTAATTTAATTCTTATTTAGTATCTTAATTTCACCTCAAATATGAAGACACTGGTTTTTTTTCCAAGACAGTTTTTTTTAGGATTCATCACAAGTACCATCATTAGTGAATATTTTCTCAAGTTTTGGAGATGAATGATCAGTGTTGTTGCAGGTCAGACTTAAAATATCAGCCCTAACACCCAGGAAGAAACATGTATGGGAACTTAATTTTTTTAGACTATTTTTGAGCATCTTGTTGGAATTAAGCCAGAGAATGGGAATAGGATCTCATGTTCTAGAATTAGGTCTGACTTCCTTCATTCCCTTCTATATTAGAATCAAGTTTGTTCTTTCCTGCCCAGCACAGCACTTCCGGGAAACCAAGAGAATTCATCCTCATGGATCCCAGTGTTGCATTTCTGGGGTCTGGGATTGTCTGTAGGACAGCAGGGCATTGCTGGCAGAGCTGTTCTGTCTGCTGCTCTGCATGAGAGCACATCTGATGGAGGAGCAGGAGAGTCAGAAAATGGGTTGATCTCAGTCTGCTTCTCCTGCTGCCCCTCTATAACACAGCCAGAGCTCAAATCCCTGGTTCCCTGCTCCTCTTGGAAAAGTTCACTGCATTTTTGTCTTTTGTAATGCAAGCAAAGCCATGTCCTCTTCATCCCTTTTCTTTGCAAGGGATCAGCTGCTCTGATGTTTTCCTCAGAGGACAGTGGGAGGCAGACACCCACCATGGAAAGCTTCAGGGTGAATGTTTGGTTTTTGGATAACCTGCTCTTAGAGCTGAGGTGGTTTTAATAAACATCCCTGCCAGCTCCTGGATTCCCCACTGTCCTTCTCCTCCACAAGCACAGCCAGCTGATGGATAAATAGAGCAGGAAAGTGGGAGACTGAACAAAGCTGTGTTTATCACTTGCTTCCTCCTCTCTGCCTGCACAGTTCAAGTTGACCTTGCCTTTATTTCTGGTGCATAGGCCAGGCAGGAGAGAACTGGTTGTGTTCATCCACACCAACATTTTGTTTCCCTTCTGTACAAAGAGTATCAATTCACCAGACTTTTGAAAGGGGACAGAGTAAATGGGGCAGAAGAGATCTGAGCATGACCCTAAGTGTGAGTTTATGCTTTTCTTTGCATTGGAGGCTGTCCTGACACAGTCAAGGGAGCAGGTTTCAGAAGAGCTGGTGAGACTGCAAAAAGATAATGAAAGTCTCCAAGGAAAGCACAGTTTGCATGTGTCCTTACAGCAGGCTGAAGATTTCATTCTACCAGAAGCAACAGAGGTAAAACATTTTTGCATCATTAACCCCAATAATGCACGTGGTTAGATATCACTGGAATATTATTCTTTATGTAAAAGCTGTGTCAAATAGCACAGTGAACAATAATTGGGATTTTTAAGTCTGTGATGGGCAAAGCCAGCAGTGTGATCTCCCTGTGCCATGCCTGCTGCAGGGTATGGATGTAAAACCAGTTATCTATGGCCTGCCAGCTGCTCTGTGCTGAGGGGAGTGTGGGTTTGTCCCAGTTCAAGCTGTGTTTTCCAACTGGACACACAAGTGTTCAGTCACCAGGGCCCCACTGTATTGATTCAATATTTCAAGTGAAATCAATCCCTTCTGTCCAGTAATAATGCAGAGCCCTGACTAATGACAAGCCTTCTCATCCCTTTCATGGCTTCCTCCAAGCCTAAAACATCGTGGGGGCTGCAGGAGGAGCATCACCAACCCGTGGGGATGTGAATCTGCGCAAATTCTTCATTTCCCATGGCCAAGCCCACTGGGTTTGCTGGCAGCAGGGTGTGGGGTGGTGGGACAGAGCCTGGGGCAGCACAGCTCTGTCCCTGGGTGCACACAAGCCAGGCTGTGCCTGTGGGGCAGCAAAATGCAGCCCAGTGATCTTTGCTGGGCCCTGCAGGAGCTCCGGGAGCTGATCCTCAAGTACAGGGAGGACATCATCAGTGTGAGGACTGCAGCAGATCACCTGGAGGAGAAGCTGAAGGCTGAGATCCTGTTCTTGAAAGAGCAGATCCAAGCTGAGCAGTATTTGAAAGAAAATATAGAAGAAACTCTACAGCTGGAAATAGAGAATTGCAAAGAGGAAATAGGTGAGCAGGGGGGCAACAGTCTCAAAGTAGGAATATTAAAATCTCATAAGATGCACAATGACTTGATTTTATAGTAGGCTTGTCTGAATTCTAAATATTGTCCACTTTTGACAGCAGAGACACCAAAGCTGTGCAGCTGAAAACAAAAGTACAATTATTTGTTTATTTGTTTGCTTTTGAGGTAACTTTGATGTAACACAGGCTTAATTCTCCTTTAAATATTAACAGGAGTAAACAGGGTATGAACAATTTCCTGTGTTTCTTGCATTTAAGCTTTAATATTCTTGTTTTTCAGCTTCCATTTCCAGTTTAAAAGCTGAACTGGAAAGAATAAAAGTGGAAAAGGAACAGGTAAGGAGCCCTTTCACTGTGGGGTTTTTGGGTTTGTTTTGGTGTTTTTTTTGTTTTTAATAAGGGGTTCTGTATTGATGCCAGTGCAGGAATGGGACACATTCATACTTCTGTTCCTTAAAAGGTTTTAGATCTGTTTATTAATCTGTAACCTAAATACTGGGTTAGCTAATTCCTAATTAATACAAGGTCACCTAACAGTGACCTAAATGTCAGGTTTGGACATTTCTCTCAGCTCCAAAAAGAAATAAATGGAGATAAAGAGATGTTATTCAAGTGTTTTCTCTGCCTCTAGAGGAGGTTATTTAATTGTATTTCTGAGTCCCAGAGAGATACTTAGGCTTTCTTATGGAGGGACTGTGGGAGACTGAAATGTCAGGAGGTTTAGTTAATACTTTTTTTCATTGTTGTTATTATTATACAGTTGGAAAGTTCTTCACAGGAAAACCTGCAGCAGCTGGAGAGTCTGCAGGAGGCAAAGAACACTCTGGAAGAACAGCTGAAGAAGGAGACTGCAGCAAAGGTAGCTAGGATGTGTGGATGGGAGGTGTCTCTGCACCTTTTGTGGTGATCAGAGAATGTGTCACTGCATGAGAATGATGAAAAAGAAGCTTTTGAACGTTGGTAAGAAACTGGCAGGGAAATCCTGTCCTCTGGATGTGGTTTAAACCCTCACCCTGTTGCTCTGGGATTTGTAAAGTGGTGGGTCTGAATTGCTGCTGGCTTGAATATCCCTCAGATTGTCCTGCAGAGTGAAGCCTCAGTGACATTCCTGTCCTGATAACCCAGCCTTGGCTGGAATGCTGTGATACTTCTGAGGAAATGTTGTTTTGTGGTTTTTGTAGGAAGGGGCCCTACTTCAGTACTTGGGTGAATTAATTGTGATCTGAGCACTCACTCTCTGCCCTTTCCTGTTGTGGTTTTGGTTTTTTATTCCCTTTCCCCAAATACTTTTCTGATTAAAACTCAGAACAGCAAGACAACAATTCCAGCAGCAAATTACTGCCCTTGCCCATGATCTTATTTCTCCAAAACTCAGAATTCTGCCTTTGTATTGAGATCCTTGGTCACAGTGCTGTTAAAAGCCATTATTTTTTTTTTTCATGCTTTAAGCAGTCTAATGACATTTGTTAATGAATGATTTTGCACTTAGGAAAACTGAGAAGTGTAGAAGCACTGGTTTAATTTGTTGCCAGGACCCTGTGAATGCTGTGCTGCTTGGCTCTGGTACCACACTTTAATCAGTTTATACAAGCTGCTAGTTTTTATTCAGTTCAAGCATGGCATAAAGCATCTTCTCCTCCTCAGGCCAACCTTGAGCAGCTGGTGTTTGAAGAGAAGAACAAAGCTCAGCGGTTGCAGACTGAATTGGATGTCAGTGAGCAAGTGCAGAGAGATTTTGTAAAGCTTTCTCAGACACTTCAGGTAAGAGAGTGCAATCAATGTGTAAGGGGCTGCTTTAGTTTCATTGTTTCTCCAGAGCTGTGTAAAATGAGGAATAGCAGTTGTGAATTTTCTTATGTTGGTTTTTATGATCTATTTTAAAAGTTGGTAGTGTAATAAACTGATCAGGTATTCCCAGTATGAGATGATTATTAAAGCTATTGGGATTTTAGTCTGATTACTTGATTCCAACCAATTTTCAGCAGCAAAGATACACAGTTATTGTACTAAAAGAAACTGTATCGAGCCCTGAATGATGGTGCCTCCAGACCCATGTTTTTCCTTGTCTCTCTCCTGATGTTTCCAGTGTGACACTGTTGAAATCATTCATGTGCAAAGATTTGAGGACAGAGTCAGGAACTGGTACTGTTTGATAGGAATATATGAAATGGTTCTTGGTGTTACAGTTACTGCTTTCTGTTTATACATTCCAGAAGTCTTATCCCTGCTGTTGTCACTGTTATCCTTCTGTTTCCTCCACAAAGTGGATGTGAGATGCCAGGAGGTGGCTGAAGGGAGGAGTTCTGTCAGGGGTGTCCATGGGGCTGATTCTGGTTTGTCAGGCTGCTCTGTCCTGCTGTGGAGAGCAGGCAGGGCCCTGCAGTTTGTGTGTGTGCAGAGGGACATGTCCTGGGGAAGCCAGGCTGGCCTCACCCTGAGGATGTGTTTGCAGAGCTTGCACCCCGTGTGTTCCAGCTTTGCTCACAGAGGAGGTGCTGAACTTCAGCCCCATCTCCTCACAGTCCTTGGCCAGGCTGCTCAGAGACATCCAGCAGAATTCAAACTACACATTTCTGAGTCAGACATGCAGGGTTACTTGGAAAACTAAACCCAGAGTATGGGAGATTGTTTACTAGACACAGTTTAGTTGGATGGACAATAGAGATCTGTCCTCTCTGCTTCTGTCTGTGTCTGCAGGAGTTGGTAGAACAAAGGAGACTTTTGAGTTGTCCTGACTAGGGAAATTGCTTCTTGTTTGTCATCATCTTCTCTTTTTTCTTGGTTTTGTTTTGGTTTGGGTTTTTTTAAGTCCTTCATGCACTGGTTTATGCAGTTCTTAGAACAAACATAGCCACCACTTTGATGATGTGTGGTGGACTCCTCCAGAGCTTGCAGGTGGTTTAGTAAACCTTTAGTAAGAGCTCAGTAGGAGTTGCAGCTCTGTGCTTTGTGTTTGCTTTCTGTCCTGAGCAGTTCTTGCACAGCAGTTTGTGCTTCAGTATAAACAATGGTTTGTGCCATCTGCACTGAACACAGAGCAGGATCTGCTGTGTGAGATGACCTCAGAGGAGGATTGTGGTTTCTTGACAGGGTTATTCCCTTCTCTGGCCTTGGCAGTGAGAGCCCGAGCAGGTACCCCTTGTGTGAGGGGCCCACTGGCCAAATCAGTATCAGCAATTCAGAGGAAGGGCTAAAAACCAATTAAATGCTAGTTGGGAATTCATAACTGAAAGCCTGGATCCTACTGCAAAGAATGTGAAAGTCTCAATGTGATAAAGAATTAAATTGTGCTCTTGGCAGGCATTTCACCACAGTTCTGCTGGGCACTTTTTCAGCATATGGGAAACAGCTTAAACTGGATTATCAGCAGAGCAGGGAGTGAGCTTGCAATTGTGCTGTTTGGTCCAAGGCTGTGATCTTGAGAGGCTGCAAGGCACATGTTGGGCTGTTCTGTACTTTCCTTTACATTATTTCTGGGGAAGTTTGTCTCACTTTGCACATCTCCAGTTTGCCATGGAGTGATGGGGCAGAGCTCAAGGCCCCCAGAAGGTGGGGGTTTATTGTGCAGTCACCACTGTGCAGTCACAGCTGCCTCTTGTCTTCCTCCCTCCCTTTCCTGGGGCTGAACAAACCTTGTGCTCCTCCACACTTTGCATTTCTTCAGCCCCTGATGGTGTTTGGTCCCTGGGGCTGCTCCTGTGTGCCCTGGGCCATGTGTGGGGCCGTGTGTGCCCTGAGCTGTTTTGGGGCCGTGTGTGTGCCCTGGGCTGTTTTGGGGCCATGTGAGGCCTGGGCCTTGTGTGGAGCTGTGTGAGCCCTGCCCTGCTCAGCCAGGCTCTGTTGGTCTCTGGGGCTGCTGCTGTGTGTCCTGGGCCGTGTGTGAGCCCTGGGCTGTTTTGGGGCCGTGTGTGGGGCTGTTTTGGGGCCGTGTGTGGGGCTGTTTTGGGGCCGTGTGTGGGGCTGTTTTGGGGCCGTGTGTGGGGCTGTTTTGGGGCCGTGTGTGGGGCTGTTTTGGGGCCGTGTGTGGGGCTGTTTTGGGGCCGTGTGTGGGGCTGTTTTGGGGCCGTGTGTGGGGCTGTTTTGGGGCCGTGTGTGGGGCTGTTTTGGGGCCGTGTGTGCCCTGCCCCAGCCTCCCCGCTCACCCAGCCGCGTTGTCCCCGCAGGTGCAGCTGGAGAGGATCCGGCAGGCCGATTCCCTGGAGAGGATCCGCGCCATCCTGAACGACACAAAACTGACGGACATTAACCAGCTCCCTGAAACATGACACCCTGCTGGGCTCCGAGGCTGCCTGGGGTTTTTAACTCATCTTTATAGCAACATTAATTATTATTTAACTCTAACCGAGAGAGCAGAAGACAACAGAGGGGAGCGATGAATTAAGTTTTGTTTCTAGAGGGGGAAAAAGGTTTCGTGCTGGGCAGGAAGAGAGCACAAGGGTGACTTTAGTGTAGGAAGGAGAACTTTCTAATGGAAACACTAATGAGTGCAGTGTTTCGTGTTCCACTGAGTGGGATCAGTCCTTACATTCTGAAAAACTTCCCTCTTTCAGCCGACTTGGTAACCTAATGTAGAGTTTTGGAACATACACCCCTGTCTTTCCCTCTGTCCTTTCCCCCACTCCTGTGATCAGAGTAGCTGCTGGAAGCCCCGTTGTCCCTCCAAAACGTTGAAGAGCAAAGTGGTTGAAGTTTTTCTGTTTGAATAGTCAGTAACAGTATTCAGCTAGCAGAGAGAATGAGGTGTAGAGTATGCTGTATGAATATTTTATATTAAAATATGACTTTATTAGCAGGACACTGGATATTGATCTTATTTCATAACTCAGTACTTTTTTTTAAAAAACCATTGGCTCTGTGAAGAATCTGAATGCTGCTGAAATGTGAATATGAGTGAGCTGTGTATCTCCTGAATAGATAAATGCTAATCAAAAAAAAAGAAAAAGAAAACTGTACTGAGAATTTAGCTCCTTGCCATTTTTTCTGTTGAATTCAGATACTGAGAGAAAAGCACAAGAAATGCACTGTTTTGTAATCTCTTTTCACAAATGTAATTTAGAATATGGAGCTACAACTGTTTGTTTCTCATCTCTAAAGCTGAGCAGTGCCTGGAATCCCTTCTCTGTGGAAAAAAAAAAAAAAACCAAAACCAAGCAAACAAAAAACCCAAACAGAAAAAAAGCTGATAAAAGTGCAGTGCATGTCTGAGCATTGGCCTGAGGTGGTGCAGGGTGCTCTGCCCTGGGGGTGAGCCCAGGTGTGCAGGCAGCAGCTCTCTGGGGAAGGTGCCTGGGTCAGCCTGGAGGCAGCAGCCAGGGAATCCCCCCTGGGCACAGAGGTGCAGGAGCTGCAGGATTGTGCTGCTGCAGCTCTTTGGGGGGCTGGCATTGCTCACAGGGGGTCCTGTGCCACCCTGCTTCTGTGCCCAGTTACATCACACTGAGTGATGTGGCAGCAGAGGCAGGAAATTCTTGTGATCCCTCAGTTGCCAGTTTGGGTTTCTTGTTCTATAAATGTCCAGGGGTAACATGAGCATTCCTCCTCCCCCTTCCCCACTGCTGGAGGTCCATGCAGGCAGCTGGATGCTTCCCTGAGCAGTTGCAGGTCTTGATCCTGGTGGTGCAAACCCAGCCCTTGAACTTACACCTCAGTTAAAAGAAAGAGGCTGAAGGAGCAGATCCCACTGTCCAAAACTTCTTAGTTTTTCCTCCATTCCTTGCTGGGTTTTTTTTTCACATCCCTGGCCAGAGATCTGCCTTTCTTCATCACCTTCAAAAGTGACAGAAAATGCTCCAAACTGCAATGCACATGACTATGTATTTTAAGTGCTTAGATCCTGTTTTTAGCAGTGTATATCCTGCTACTGCCATCAAGTCAGAACCAGTGGTTTTGAAGAGGAATGCCTTAAAAACAGCCAAAAAAGCAGCATACAAACTCAATTCCTTGCCATTCATTGCAAGAATTAAAGCATTTCATTCACCCTAGCAATTAATTATCTTCATAATCCTGACACCCAAAAGTAATTTTTCCCACCTTAGTAATTGACCAGACTAACAGATGGCAGAGCTGTCATATCTAAAGATGACATTAATTTCACATAAAATTCACATTGAAATGGGGCTTGGGTCTTTAGTATTTGGCTGTTACCAGATTAGGGCTATTTTAACCTTTCTCACCATTTGCTGAGCTGTGGGGGACAGCAGCTGGGTCCTGGTGCAGAAATCCAGGACAGGTGTTTTTCATTCAGTTTTCCAATGGTCAGGTAAACTTTGGAGACAAAACTACAGGCCTTTAGTAGGAGCTGCAGAACAGAAAGGGGAGCTTTTTGATCTGTTCCCACCCTTCCTTCCCCAAAATTAACGTGTTAACTGGTTACTGAGGTAGTTACTGTAACTGGGGACTTCACCTGTGCACAAGGTATAAGGAAGTCTCTTCTATGGCAAAACTACACCACATCCTGAACTCTCTTCAGCAAGCTGAGCACTTGAGGGACTGCACCTTGCAGACTTTCACAGTAAAATGTTTTTTTGGTTGTGTTTCTGCACTGTCCCAGTGCGAGAGAGCAGGGGCAGGGCCTGTTGCTGGCCTTCAGCATCCCTTACTGTCCTGGTGTCTGAGCTGTTCTCAGCAGCCCTGTCTGCTCTGAGCACCCCCAGCTGGGGCTGGGCCAGAGGTTTCAGGTGCTTCAGGGCTGGGGTGGCTTTTCCTTGCTGTGTTTTTATGGGAGAGTGGTTTGGGCTCCCAGCAGGGGTGGAGCAGTTCCCAAACAGCTCTGCAGCCCTGGGGGGAGGGTGCACTGAGTGTTTTTCCTTGTTTGTGAACCAGGCACTGCACAAGTCCCTGCAGGAGCTTCCTTGGGGGTTGGAGAGGAGGGGCAGACAGTTCTTGCATGGTTGTTTCCTTTTCACCACTTTATTCCATCATGCACCCCAGCACTCCTGCTCCTGTGTCAGTACCACTGTGCCCATGTTGGCCTTGGGACACGAGTCACCTTTCTCACCAACTGGTGCAGCGTCAGACTTGTAAACAATTTAGCTTGAAATTGGAACCCTGGCTGTTCACAGAAGTGGTGGGAGATGTGCTCCCTACAACTCTGCTGTCCCTCCTGGGGAAGGACAGCAAAGCTTCAGCAGCAGCCACTCTGAGCTTCTGCTGAACTCAAACTTAGAAACTTAAAGGGGCCTTTGAAAACAAGACAGTGTGTGCCAAATTTGCAGAGCAAATCTCAAAGCCTGTAACTGAAGCGTAGGAGAAGCTCTTGGTGTAGATACTCACTGGATGATGGATTTTGGTGTTACTGCTCATAAACGTGAGAAAACCAATGCTCTTCCTTCCAGTCCTGGGTGTTGTGGAGCGTGGCTGGGGCCGGGGGGTTCTCCAGGCTCAGGCAGTGCCTGTCCCCTGCTCAGTGTGACACACGGGGTGAGCTGTTGGTGGAGGCTGTACCAGGGCCCAGCTCGAGTTCTGTCTGCATTCCTGTACCTGTATAGTCTTAACCTGTACAAAGTGTTCTTGCAGCATGTCTGGTCCCCCGGCTCCCTGCCCAGCCCAGCAGCTTCCCTGGCACCCCTGTGTGCCACGTTTCAGCAGTGCAGTGACTCCTGCCCACCCTGCCCACGGCGCCTCTCGGAGGGGAGGGGGGAGGGACAACACTTCTTTATTGTCCACTCGAGTCTGGCTACAGCAGAGACTGACTTGGCCTTGTCATGGCAAGAGGGACTCCAGAGCCATCCTTTGCAAAAGGCAAACAGTGTTTGGAGGTCAATACTGCATTCCAGTGAGCCAAGCCATTGGTGTCCTGTGCAATCGTGGGTGTAGAATTCTGCTGTCTCCAGGATTCCAGTGTAACCATTTGTTAACTGTACTGAAGGTGTGTCCTTTATGGAGAAAGTGTTCCAAATTAAAAAAAGCTGCTGAAGTGTGTGTGTGCACGGCTCTGCTCTTTGCCTCCTGCCCCAGACCTCCCACAGGGACCCCCTCCAGGGACAAGGGTGGGAGATGATCCCAGGATAACCCCAGGAGCTTCCTCAAGGAAGCAGCAAGGCCCCAGTCCTGAGGGAGCTCTGAGTTTTACACTGAACTAAAACAGCTCCTGCACATCCCCTTCCTGCAAGAAAAGCAATAACACGGCCTGTAAGGAGTCTTAGCAAAAGTATTTTATTTCACATTCTTTACAAAATAATAAGTAAAAGGTGTATTGTTCAACATACAAATGGTCAATATACAAAGGGAAGTACCAGGGCCGGGTAAAGCTCCTCCAGCCTTGGGGTGCAGGGTGCTCAGCAGGGCCACGTTAGAAATTCACGTGGCTCCTGATGTCGTTGATCTGTTTCACCATCTCCCTGATGTGTTCTCCCCTTCAAGAAAAAACAAGCCCAGTCAAACGGCTGCAGGTCCCATTAGCTCAGAACTAACCAGGATGGGAAACACTTCAGGGGTAGAAGCAGGGAAGGGGAGCAGTGCCTGTAATCCCAGGCTGGGTACAGGTGAAAAGCGTTTCAATCCCTCTGCTGCAAGTGCTGCTGGCAGGAGCTGCCCCTCCTGTGCTCCAGCCCCTCTCCCCCAGCCCCTGCTGCAGCACGGCTGCAATGCCCCCTGAGCCCCTGAGCCGCAGTGGGTGCCCAGCAGGAGCTCAGCTCACACTTACTCCTCCCTCAGGACGGCCTGGATGCACTTGCTCTGGTAGGCACTGAGGCTGATGCTGGGCTTGCGAGGGCTTCGCCCCTTCTCCATCTGCTTCTGCTGGTACTCCTTCTTCATCTTCACCTGCAGCCAGGCAGAGGAAAGAAAGCCCCAGTCAGTGCTGGTCGTGCCTGTGCCAGCGAGAGCTCGTTAGTTACACACTGCTGTGCTGTACTGCACTGAATTGGGTCTTTGGGGGTTAAAAGCTGCCTGCTTTTGCACTCCCACGAAGAGAAGAAATGTCCCTGTCAGGCTGAGGAAGGGGGAGCTTGCTGGGGGTCTGTACTGTGTGCAAAAGTTCTGTCCTGCCACTAAGAACCCAAAGGAGATCGTTCAGGATCTTCAGGAGATCGTTGCTAATTAACCCAAGCACAGATCACTGTTGGCAGGACTCATCTGTCAGCACTGAGGGAGGAGCTGTCAGCAGCCTCCCAGCCAGGCCATTCCTCCTCTCACCTGTCTGATGGCGTTGCTCAGGTGCTGCAGCTGGTCATGGATGGTCTGCAGTTCCTTCTTCATATCCTTCTCAGTGTCAGAGAGAACGGGAAGCTGGGAGTGGAAGCTCCGCAGGACTTTCTTCATCCTTGATGCACAAAGCAAGAAATGTCTGAGTTAACTTCCCTGGTGCCAGCTCTGCTCAGGCACCTGCAGCCTGGTGCCCCAGCCCCACTCTCCAAGTCTCAGGGGCTTCACTTTCCCCTTTCTCAGTTGGTCTCACGGCATTTCTGAGCACAGGGCAAATCACCACCGAGCCCCAACACAACTCTGTCTTGTGACAAAGCAGGGCAGCACTTCCTGCCCTCTGCTCTACCACACCTGCAAACTTCAACACCAAGGGGGGTGTGAGGAAACAGAGCCTGGGGTGCACTCACCTGTTCATGATGTCCTCCTGCTTCTCCTTGGCCTCTTCGTACTTGTCAGCCAAGCGCTCGGCCATCTCCCGCAGGCTTTTCCTGAAGGAAGGGAGGCAGCTCTGCACTCCAGCCTTGCACAGGACAAGGGCAGGGAAACAGCACAAGGGGTGGGAAGGAGCCAGCTGGAGCAGGGAGTGAACCTACAGGCTCCACTCTGGCTGGGAATGCCTTCACCTCTCACCAGTTTCACACAGGCCCTTGTACAAAGCACAGGTGCATCACTCCTGATGTGTGACTGGATAAAGGAGACAGGTTCCACTCACCTTTCCTCTCTACAGAAATTCAGATCCTCCAGTTGTTTCTTCTTCTGTCCCCACAGCAGCTTCACTCTTGAAATAAACACAAAAAAATCAAACCACCTGCAACCATGTGAATCTGGATTTACACCACACAGAAAATGCTGGGAGAAGGAAGAACTGAAGACACTGAAAAAGGGGCAGCGGTGAGATAAAAGTTCCATTTTGTCCTAACTGTATAATGTAAATTATTGACTATGATTTGAAGCAGCAGAGACTGAAGGCAATTTTCCTTTGTCAGGATTAGTGCTGAGGTCAGATTTCCTGCCACCCACAGGCCCAGGCAGGCTGACAGCACCAAGAGAAAAGAATTTTATCTGTGTGTGTGTGTTTACCATTTTTTGTTTCCCCTATGAGCCACTCCAGAGATCAAGCATTACACTCCCCCCTGCTTTCCCTGGTAACTCAGTTTGAGTTCTGCTATTCATTATTAGTTTTACATTGAATACATTTCCTCATTCCCAGGCTTAGCCCCACAGAGGAGGGTGAGTGCTCAGTACTTCGTGCTGCTGTGTCACAGCACATATCTGTGAGGGTTTGGCACTACCTTTGCTGAATTTCCTCTTTTGCCAGGTCCTGTTTCAGTATATATTCCTCTCTGAACACCTGTGTGGCCCTGCTGAGGAGCTGAAGGCATTCTTCAGGGGGAGGAGCAGCATCTTTATCTGCAGACCTAAAGAATAAGAGAGAGGGCTTTGCAATCTTACTCTTAATGTGCTCCTTTGAAAGGCTAAACCACTTCCAGCATTTATGGTAAGGGCACAGGGGGGCTTGGTTACGGAAGTGAGGGATTACAATGAAAACTCTCTGTTAGAAATAATTTTTCTTACATGAGAAAATCCCAAGGTAGGGATAAGATACTCCAAAACCTTAAGATACTGCAAACCCAACAGGCCAAGCACAGAGCACCTCATCAGGTGAAGGCAGCCTTGCTCTGAGCAGGAGCCTGGAGCCAGGTCTGCTCTCCCATTCCCTCAGGGCCAGGGGCACCAGGCAGCGGCAGGAGCTGTGTCCCAGCCCAAGGCACTGTGCTGTTCAGCAGGAGCTGTGTCCCAGCCCAAGGCACTGTGCTGTTCAGCTGTGTCCCAGCCCCAGGCACTGTGCTGTTCAGCAGGAGCTGGGCACAGCCCAAGGCACTGTGCTGTCCAGCAGGAGCTGTGTCCCAGCCCAAGGTACTGTGCTGTTCAGCTGTGTCCCAGCCCAAGGCACTGTGCTGTTCAGCTGTGTCCCAGCCCAAGGCACTGTGCTGTCCAGCTGTGTCCCAGCCCAAGGCACTGTGCTGTCCAGCTGTGTCCCAGCCCAAGGCACTGTGCTGTTCAGCTGTGTCCCAGCCCAAGGCACTGTGCTGTTCAGCAGGAGCTGTGTCCCAGCCCAAGGCACTGTGCTGTCCAGCTGTGTCCCAGCCCCAGGCACTGTGCTGTTCAGCAGGAGCTGGGCACAGCCACTGTTCCCCCAGGAGCCCCCAGGTGCTTACTTGAGGTGCAGGGGGTTGGCAGCACCACGCTGCAGGATGCCCTGGATGTGCCTCTCGAAGGAGCGCTCCGCCTCGGCCACGATGCGCAGGGGCGACACGGCCAGCGCCGCCTCCTCGCTGCTGCACAGCAGGGGTGGGGAGGCAGGGTGCACAGTGCTCCTGCACGGGGAGAACACGTTACAGCAGCCACAGCTGCACCAGGGCACAGCTGCACTGCTGCTGAGCGAGGAGCTCACCCACTGTGCAGTTACCCAGCTACTGCAGCCGGTTCTAAAAGAAGCCACTTCAGTTCCCATTCCAGTTCAGCCAATCCAGCCCTAGCAGGGCTGGTGAAGCTCACACCCCCAGATCTGTTTGGTCACAGCTCAGACTGACAAGAGGCATAAACATCCTTTGGCTTAAGGAGAAGAAAGTTCCAGAACAAGGCAAGCAGGCACTGCAACAGCAGATGACCTCCTTCACAAAGCACCCTGCCTGGTCACTGCCCACCTGTGTGGGAACAGTGGAATAAATAAAAGGTCTGTAATAAATAAAAAAAACAGTGAAATAAATAAAAGGCCTGACACTCATACAGGCTCTGCTGATGGTACCTGTCCTACACTTCAGTGTCCTCCCCTCCAGGTGTTCATTTCATGGTGCAAATGCACATTTACACTGCTCTGTATCTCTGCCACCACCTCCAAAGAAAGTAACTTTGGAAGCACAAACTAAAATCCCACTGCTTTCTTTCCCCGTTCATGCAAACAGAACCTTGGTGGCCCATTAAGAATATCCACAGCCCTGTCTGTAAACCCTCAACAATATCATCAAGAACATTTTCTTGTCCTAATACTCTGATTAATTATAGCCCCTAAACACCTTATCAGCAGTAGGTAACAACTACAAAAACACTTCAGTGCTCAGCCAGGGAGTGTTCAGAAGGCCAAACTTCACTGTGTCATGGGAGGTGCAGCAGTGTGGGGTGAAACAATCAGAGTGATTGAAAAAGGGGAATCTCCTGAGGTGCTTTCCATGCAGCCATGGACTTCAAACCAGCTGAGAACCACGTACAAGAGAGGCCTGGTAATGCACTCGTAGGTGTTGGTGATGCAGATCATTGTGGGCCCCAGGATGTCAGAAACAATCCAAAACCCTCGAATTGGAGAAGGCTGCCTGAAGGAAAGAAAGCACAAAAATTACCCAGTCAGAAAAGTTCTTTGTTCCTCGAGTTGTGCACATTTCACTCTTTAGGAAAAGCTCTGAGGTCAGGTAAATGGAAGTGAAAATTTCTGCTGGTCTGACAGATGATTTTCAGACAGGAACACAAGAATTTAAGCTACTTCCCTAACTGTGCATTAAGAATCCTGATACACAAATTGCTTAGCTGTATTATTTTAATTTTTCTGAGCTAACTTCATTGCTTTAATGGTGAGAATGCAGCAAAAGATGGCAAACCATAAATATTTTCCATGACAACTGCCTGATTTGAAAACAATTTAGAAAGGATTTGTTTTTTTACCTGCATGGCAGTGGTTTTGTACAGAGAATATGTTCAACAAAGCACTTCTGTTCTGCTCCCAGCTCCTGTAAACTGTCTTTGTCTTCCTCATCTACAAAGAGACACATCAGGATGCATCAGAGCCACTCTGCAGGGTGAGGATTCAGTGCTACCTGCATCCACCCACCTGGTACTGGCAAAATACAGAAGCTCCTCACTTCCCTCACTCACCTGAGCCAAGGAATTTGTGCAGTTTATTGATCCATGTCAAGCCCACGCTGTGGACACCAGCTTCGTGTGTGCAGTGGTATCTAGAGGGACATTTGGGATCTGAAATTGAAACAGAAAATGTAAGAGAAGGCACTGAACTGAGAAAAACTCACCCTTCTGAACATGTGTATCAACCCAGTGTCCAGTCAGCTTCAACACCCTGCTGCAAGCACCAACTCATCCCCAGCCAGAAATGGAGCCAGATGTGTTTTTAGTCTGCAATACCTGGTGGGGTGTTTGGAATTCTTCCTATCACACCACATCTGTACCAACCCACTAGGTTTTAAAGGCAGGTGACTAAAGCCAGCAGACCAGCATTCTGACAAGATGATGATCCCAAAGACCCAAACACTTTGTCCTGCCTGAGCTCCTGCCCCACAGTTCCATGGGATAAGCAGGTTCTTCCCTCAGGCTCACCCTCCCCACAGCACTCCCTCACACTCACAGGCCAGCACGGATGCAGCAACTTCTACTTTATAACCCTCAGCTGACAGGATTTAGTACTGTGTGACCACTTGTAATCGGCCCTGGAGCAAACACTGCAGCCCCTCCCAGGCTTGCTCCTTGCACAGCTTTACTGAGGGCATCAGGCAAATCCTTACCCTAATCCCCCTGTTTGTCTGACACCACTGAGAACTGGCAGATAGCTGGACCCTAAATGCATGGAATAAAAAGCCACAAGCTGAACAACAACCCTACCTCGGTGCAGTTTGATGGGGCAAGAGAAGTCGGACTCCAAGGGATCTTCTTCATCTCCTGTTGCCAGTTTCAGTGCAAGTTCCAGCTCAACACATTCAAACACGTACAGGGAAGGAATAAGATCAGATCTTGGGTCCCAGGACTTTTCTGACTGTAAAGAGCATTGAATTTTTCTGTGAGACATCACTTAAATAAAAGGAATGCCAACATAAACAGCACCAAGAAACCCACAAAGCAAGAGTATTAAGTCAGGTAAAGCAGTTCCTTTTTTTTATTACTTAAAAAAATTTGATTCAAAACCAGGACTTCCTCTTAGAAGATCCTCTTAAAATTAGTTCATATTAAGTTTGATCAAAAATTGACCTGTCAGGGTACACAGGACTGAGATTTCAAAAAAATTTAATTCAAAACCAGGACTTAGAAGATCCTCTTTAAATTAGTTGATATTAAATCTGATCAAAAACTGACCTACTGTCAGGGTACACAGGAGTGAGATTTCAAATAAAAGCATCAGAGGAGCTGGCTGGAAGAGGAGGAAGACTCACTACCTCATCCCAAAAGAACGCAGCCCTGGCACTGGGCACACACTTGCAGCCAGGCACCGGCACTCAAGCACTGAAGTGCCTGCAGAGAAGCCCCAAGCGAGGCAGGTACCTGCTCATCGTCCTCCTCGCCGTCGAGCACCACGCAGTGGTAGAGCATGCCCGCCTCGGTGGCGATGACCAGGATGTTGGGCACGCAGGGCAGGCACAGCACGGCGCACGCGTCGTAGCCGTAGTTGTCCTCGGCCGCCGGGTGCATGGGCAGGGGGCCCAGCAGCTTCCCCAGGCTGCCGGCGCTGTGGGGACAGGGGCTGTCTCTGAGCACAGCCCCGGGGGCTGGCACACACCCACGGGCCTGAGTGCTGACCCAGACCTCCGCCCTCCTCCCCAGGGATCTCAGAGGGGAAGCTGGAGCTCATCGTAACGTTCTGTGCTTTGAAAGCCAACAAAGCTGCACCGCAGAACATTCGTGAGGAGCATTTTCATAACAGCACACCAAGGATTCATGGAAAGCTCAAGTTAATTATCACTCAGCTGGTTTCTTGCACTTGACAAGCAGCATTTTGTGTGGTGGCATTTCTCTGGGCAGAACTTTGGGGGGACTGAGGCCATTTCATTGCCTGCAGACACATGGGCTCAGTGCTGCTCCACATCTCATGCAGAGGCACAGTGCTGCTTCTAACCCAAGTTCCACACGTTTTAATATTCAGCTGCACTAGATCTAACTTGTAAGCCTTCCACCATCATCTCAGTGTTCTGAAGTAATTTCTTCTTGTATCATGTTTATATTCTTAATTAATCACCTTGACTTTTCATTCACCTCTACACTTTTCAAATAAGATGCCTCTGACTCAGTGAGCCTCACCCAAAGCTAAGGATGTCTGTGCTGAGAACTGAAGGCCACCAAGTAATTAACAGCCTTAGACTCACTGATCTCTCCACAGCCCTGTGTTCCCACATCAGATTTCTGATGGTGAATAACACCCAGCGGATTCTCAGCAGCGGAAACTGCACCCAGAACATTTGGATGGAAAAGGGTAACACTGCTTTTGGATTCCAGTCCATTAGCAGTGCCACAGAGACAGAACAGGCTGCAATACAGCAGAACCCAGAGTCCCAGCCAAGCTGAGAGGTGGCTCTCCCACCCAAGCACCCCGGGAGCCCCGAGGTGAGCGTGCCCTACCTCTGGAGCAGGCTGATGTAGGTGAGGAAGGTCTCTCCATTCTCATAGAGGATGTAGAGGGGGTAGCCCAGCACCTCCTCGCTGCCGCGCTGGCCCAGCACGTGCCTGGGCACCGGCACCTGGGGGCCGAAGTCGAAGGCCACGGCCGTCTCCCCCAGGGATGCTGTGTAGGCTCTCCTGGGACAGGGCACAAGAGCTGGGCTCAGCAGGGACTGACAGCACAACCTGCTCCCCATGGATGTGCTGCCAAATTCCTGCCAGCCCCCCGGCCAGCACTGCCCTGCCCCGTGCCTCTGCCAGCAGCAGAAGGGTGCAGTGACATCCTTCCCGTGGCACCTCATCTCTGCAGTGCCCACAGCTTCAGATACAAGAGGTGCACTGGTACTTCTTGTGAGGCACATCACCCTGTGATGCAAGATTTTCCTTTCAACTAGGCCAAGAGAAAATGAAAAGATAATCTATTTTCTGCATTCCTCACTCAAAAAGCCTTTCTTAATGCCATCTTAAAGGCAGTATGTCATTTTCAAACTGCTACGTTGACAAAGACTTGACTGCATAGTTTGTCACAGCTTTGTTTTAGGAGGATGGGGCAGAGGAGAGAGAGGGGAAAGGAAAAGACAGAGAGAGAGAGAAAGGAGACAGAGAGAGAAAGGAGACAGAGAGAGAAAGGAGACAGAGAGAGAAAGGAGACAGAGAGAGAAAGGAGACAGAGAGAGAAAGACAAAAGTGCAAAAAGACAAAAGCCTACTGTGCTAGGAAGAAGTGTTAGCATTGAAGAATTAATATCAGATTTCCAGCAAGATTCATCACTTCCTCATTAAAAACACAACTGAGAACACAAAAAGCATTTCAAACTACAAGAAGCCACACCAACCCTTTTTTGATTGTAAGGGTCTCCTCCTCGGTGTCTGAAAGCGCAATCACTTTGATGGGGGTCTGAGGAACCTTCAGGCTGTAAAACCTGGGGGAAACAAACAGCAGCAGGTTCATGCAGCTGCCAGTGCTGCACATTCCCTGCTGATGAGGGAACATCAGCTGCTCTCAGCCTGAAATCCCTCCCATCCCATCTTTTCAACCCTGTTAAGAACGGCAGGATGCAAATATCTAGTGAGAAATCAAGACTGTTTGTCACAAAAATCCACTTAGGATGATGAGCCACAAAGGGGTTTTACCTTATGGTGTTGTCTGAGGTCAGGAGCACAATGTGGGGCTCCAAGGTGTCACAGGGATACCAGGCTGCGTGCTTCAGGGTCAGGGATGTTGAGCTGGTGAAGAACCGCTCCGCAATAGGAATGGTGCTGGAATACAGAGCAGAAACCTGCGCTGGGACCAGAAACACACAAGGGGAGTGGGGGCAACAGGAGCTAGAGACACAACGAAAAGATTTCAAAGTCTTTAACTGTACTATTCTAGAAGTTGGAGGGGCAGCTTTTATTTGAAGCCCTTTGTTATTTCCACCCAGACATCTGCTTTTAGCTACCACAGCTGAAAGACCCCAGAGCAGTTGTGGCTGCCCCGTCCCTGGAAGTGTTCAAGCCCAGGATGGCTTGGAGCTTGGAGCTTGAATGTGTCCCTGCCCATGGCAGGGGGTGGAACTGGATGGTCTCTAAGGTCTCTTCCAAGCCAAACCATCCCATGACTCTATGAAAGGCCAGAGAATAGCACACAGGAACACCCTGCTCCTTGGCAATTGCAACAAGTTTAGAAGGTCATCTATTTGGGTCACTTGACAATCAGCAATGAGCCAAAATAACTTCATCTGTGACCACCCCAACAACCCCAAAACAACCTGCATCTTCCACCAGCGTCTGTCTGGCCCCAGGAAAGGGAGGCTGTGGAGGAAGAGTGGCAGGACAGGGATGTCACTTAACCACGTGAGGTCTCACCCACCTACAGTTCACCGTGGATTTCCCACCCTCGAACTCGGAATTCTTGCCCCAGCGTTTGGGCAGCTCCAGCACCATGAGCCCCTTGGTACCGATGAGCGCCACATGGTGCTGGGCGGGGCTCAGCAGCGTCTGGTGCACCTCGAAAAGGGGCGGGTTTATGCACAGCAGGGTCTGAAAGCACAAATGTTACAGCGTTCGAAACACTTGTGGAAGTACGGGGCGTTTTTCTTTTAGACAGTGATTTATACAGTGGAATGAGGCACAGCCCAGCTCCATGGCACAAAGCAATGGGTTCCTTGAGAAAAGACCTCCCGAGGGTGGGCTGGGGGGCGATGAAGTCCTGTGCCTGCCACGGCCTCCCATCCCCTCCTTCACAGCCTCACGTCAACTCCCGCCCTCTCCACACAGGCCCCCATCCCCTCACGGCCCCCTCGCACCCCTTTCTTCATGACCCCATCACACCCCCCACCTTCATGACCCCCAATCCCCTCACAGCCCCT
>VZRZ01006696.1:150630-162577 GCA_013398175.1 Climacteris rufus | reverse complement strand
CAGCCCTGCAATGCTGCATCAAATCTCAGGCTCCTTTAGCCTTCAGAGCTGCCTGTGACCTTGCATTATTTTCCATCAATTGCCTGTTCAGCTTCCCTCCCTGCAGCCAGCCTTGCTCCTGTTGCTCCCAAGCCCCGCAGGAGCAAAGTGCTGCCCAGAGCAGCCCTGGCAGGGGAGGATGCTGATGGTTTTTGCCTCCCCAGATGCTGCAGGGCAGCGGGAGGAGTAGGCAGAGCCTGCAGCCCCAGGAGCAGCAGCAGCAGGGCTGTGCCCCAGTGCCCAGGGAGCAGCTCCTGCAGCTGCAGCAGCAGCTGCTGCAGGCAGAGAGGAGGAGCCAGCGCCTGCAGGAAGAGCTGGAGAGCAGAGCCTCTGGGACAAACATGCAGCAGGTAAGGCTTTCCTTGCAGTTTCTCATTTTTAAAGAGTGGTTGGTTTAGCTGTCTTGGTTTTTTTATTCTGGTGAGATCCGTTCTCTGTTTATGCCAGTTCAAAAATGACGATTAATTGTATTAATTGTACAAAAGGTGCTGTTGAGCACACTGAGCCTGGGCCAGAGCTTCATCCTGAAGCTGTGCTGGTTTGCCAGCCTCAATTTCTTTGAGGTCAAACCACTGCCATCCACACTCACCTGGCTTTTCTCCTTCTGCTCCATGTGCAGTCAGTGTTTATAGGGTTTCTCTTGTTTCTTTACCTAATGCCCTATTATTCTTAAAATATATCTTTTAGTAAATACCACACCAGANTATTGCACAAGCATCCATCACATCAGATCCTGATTTGGGCTGTTGCTGTCACAGGGAGTTGTGTCAGTTGTAGCAGAGCAGAACACAAATTAATTCTCTTTATAAGGTCAATCTTGTGTCTATAGTGTTTATAGGGTTTCTCTTGTTTCTTTACCTAATGCCCTATTATTCTTAAAATATATATTTCAGTAAATACCACGCCAGTTATTGCACAAGCATCCATCACATCAGATCCTGATTTGGGCTGTTGCTGTCACAGGGAGTTGTGTCAGTTGTAGCAGAGCAGAACACAAATTAATTCTCTTTATAAGGTCAATCTTGTGTCTATAGTGTTTATAGGGTTTCTCTTGTTTCTTTACCTAATGCCCTATTATTCTTAAAATATATATTTCAGTAAATACCACGCCAGTTATTGCACAAGCATCCATCACATCAGATCCTGATTTGGGCTGTTGCTGTCACAGGGAGTTGTGTCAGTTGTAGCAGAGCAGAACACAAATTAATTCTCTTTATAAGGTCAATCTTGCCTCATTGCCAAATCAACAAGACACTGTTGCTGTTATACAGCAACTTCACCATTGCATTTCTGAGGAAAACCAATTCCAAGGAAGATTAATTCATCCATTGCCCAAGTTGGGCAAAGTCACTTTTAGTGTTGTTTTGATTTTTTTACCTTGTAAAACTGAATTAAAGGCAATAGAAAGGTTTGCATCTCCCATAGAAAAATTGTCAAATGATCCATTTCTTCAAAAAGTAATTGGATCTTTAAATCTCTAAAGCTTTGGCTCAGGCCATAGGCCTTAAAATAATGCTACAACTCTATTTTAAAATAATATTACAACTTTACCTTATGAGAAGATAAAGCTCTAAATTACTTAAATAGATATGTAGTATTTTACCTATCTTATTTATCTTATTTAGATTAGATTATTATTTAGATAAATAGATAAATTAAATAAAATGCTATTAATGATTTATTAATCTGTTAGCAGAAAAGAAACCCTCTTATATTTTAAACTCAGATTGCAGTTGTACTTTAAAATAATAAGACCAAGACTTTGAAGCTCAAAAATCTCTGAACAGGGTAATAGGGTATTCCAGAAAAAAGGTATTATGAAGAGAGTATATGCAGTAAGCAGTTATTAAAGTATCTAAAACTTTGAGTAAAAATTCTTTTTAAAGAAAGGCATAAAATCAAAATTCTCCTTTAAAAAAGAACTGAAAAGGAAGTAGTTTAAGGTTCGGTAGAAATAAATTGATGATAATGTTCCCTTAATTTAGAAATCAATCCAAGCCATCTTAGAGCAGTGGCAGCTGCAAGTGAATGTGCTGGGGTTGCATTAGGAGTGATGAGTTTGGAATTCAGCTTGGGGAACAATCTGCAAACCAGTCACGTGCTGGAATTGTAGTTCTAGGGATGAATTGCTTCTGCATTTCCTGGAAAAGCTTTCATTTTGGAAAACTTGGTGAATTGAAACAGAGAGAGGCTTTGCAATATTTGCTGGCAGTGCACTAATGCATTTAATCCTGTTCATTTTTTCCCTTTTTTTTTCCTTGAAGTGAGTGGATATTCTGCTTTTTTTTCATGGGCTTTACTAGATCACTTTCTAGATCATTATTAAAAACTTGCTGTCTACAGCTGTAAACAAGACCAAGTTTGTTTTAGTTGGTCTCCACTCTGCTGTTTCTTGTAAGCACATCCTGCTTTAATTCTGTTGCTTTTTCTTTGCCATCCTGCTTTTTAGGGTTCATATTTCTTCAGCTTCTGTCCATTTTCATGTCCCCTTTAGCACCTTGAAAACTTGCACCCTCATCCCTCTCCATCCTCTTTTCACCAGTGACTACAAGGTCAGGTTATTTCCATGTTTTTTGTGTAAAATTAATCACTTAGTCCTGCTGCTGCTTTGCATTTTGCAGCTTTGATAGATCCTGTGTAACGAGGTATCCAAAGTTATCCCCTTTATTTTATTTTTTATGGAATTATTTTGTGTTCATCCTGCTTTGCAGTTTTCTTTGCTTTTGGATCTCAGTTGTCTTGTGTTTTCATTGAGCTGTTTTCTTCCAAAGGCTGCTGTTACACGTTTCAATGTCCCTAAATTAAATTAAATTATAACTCATGAGCTGTTTCTACTGTGTTAGCCTGGCTGGACTCTTCTGAATTCCCAGTGGCTGTTCCTACCTCATATTCCCTGCTCAATAACCAGATTTGGGAGCCTGTTAATGATCCAATATTTCCCAGAGTTTTACCTGGAGCTGGCTAATATTTGAGTAGCTCAACTCCCCCTTTGTACAGCTCTTTATTTCCATTTTCCTGTCACCTATGAACAGCTGCTTATTCACTCTTTATTTCAATTTTCCTGTGACCGGCTGCTTGTTCACTCTGAGGGAAAACCATCCAGGTTTGAGATAGAAATGCAAAGTTTTCAAAGGACTGGGCTGCATTTTTGCCAATGCTTGACAACCTGAGATCATATAAATATATTATATGAGCTTTTTGTGTTATAGATGAGATATTTAGAGACAGAGAGGAGGATAACAACTTTGCTAACTGCACTTAACCATTACCACTGATATTTTTAAAAACCTCAGAGTCCTTAAATGTACAAAATGCACCTTAAATCTCCCAGTTATGTGTGTAATGCTAATATTTCTATTTAAAGCTATCCACGATGCTCTGCATGTTTTTTCTCTGTGTGTGCACAATTTTATTTTTAGTTTTTTTTTTTTGGTCCTGTGTTGCTTGCTTGGCTTGTAATGCTGATTTTGCTTGAGGTATGATGAAGAAAAAAGCTGGCTGTGAGGGTGAAGTATTGCCACTTGCCTTCTTTCCCCAGGCCTTGCTACCGGAGCAGCGAGCAGTGCACGCAGATTCCTACCGGAGGATCGGGCACCTCTGACACCTCTGGCTGCTTTTGTTCCCATTTTTTTTTTCCCATCACAAACATAAAAAAAAACCAAACAAAACTGGCATAAGCTGAGAAACTTGAGGATCAAATTCTTATTTTTAATTTTTTTTTAATTTTTCCTTCAAAAAAAGAGCAAAAAGAAAAAGTCTCGCCGGTGTTATTTCCTATTTATTTGTCTTGAAGGTGTTTTGTGAAAGCTTTTTGAATTTGTTACAAATGGGGTTTATTTATGTTATTTAAAAGGTGGAGATGTTCAGTGTGGGAAAGAGCCTATTTTTCTCAAATGGTGCTAATTTTATATGAGATTTGAAGAAAACTCCTGGGGTATTTATACTGCATTTTTGTATAAGATGTATAAACTTTTTAACAGGGAAAGATGACATTTTTTTTGGATGTAAATGAAAAATAAAATCTTTTTTTAAACATAATGTCTCCTGTCTTCATAGCATCAATAATTTCCACTTCAAGGATGAACAAGGTTTAGACAAAATATTTATCTTTGGTATGAGGATTGTTACAGGAGGACTTTGGGGAAAGATCTGTGGTGGGGATTTATTTAAGCACAGCTACTCAGCTTTTCTTTAGCAGATGTGCCTGAAAATTTAAGAAAAGAAGGGTTTCTTCTACTGCTGGAACCATAAAGTAAAAGTGCCAGAAATGGGACAATTATTAACATGCTTGTTTATTGGAAAAAAATTCCATAGTAGTTTTTATTTTGTCTCGAATTGCTTGATTAAATTAGAATTTTAATGCTTTAATAGGTCAGCAGCACAACTCTTTAAGGCCTGTGATTTTTCTAGTTGGAGCCATGAACCATTTCAGCTGTTGGTTTGTAAAGATCTTTTTGCTGCTATTTTTAATGACCTTAAAGCTCCTGCTTGAGCTGACTTGTCCCATTAAACATGAAATAATGTGAAGTGAGAACATTTAAAAAATGTTCAAAAAAAAACCAGGGGTCCCAGGTAGTGAGACCACTCTTAATTCTTCTTTTCCACATAACTGCTCACTCAAGGCTCCTGCAACCAATAGGAAATGCAATAAGCAGCCAGAGTTTTGAATTCCAGTCAAATTACAATCAAATTACATTAATCCCAAAAAATATCCACTCCAGGCAAGCTGTAAAACGATTTTCTGGATAATTCCAATGTCAGTTTTTTCATAAAAATGAATTCTCATATAATCCCATAAACAGGCTTGAGTTGCTGATGCTCCAGCAAATAAAATGTTGAGTGGGCTTCAAACAATCCCCCAAGAGGATTATTTTGGAGTGGTTTAGATGAACTCCCTACCTGGAGCAATTTTTCATTTCTCCTCCTCCACACTGGGGTGGTTTTGGGGTTGGAGGGGTTTTGTTTTGGGGAGGTTGGTGCTTTCTCCAAGTTAATCTTCTCAGGTGACTTCCTAGAATTTGAATAACAAACTAACATTAAAATCAAGGTTTCATTTCCCTGCAATGTTCCCCCAATTCAAACAAGTTTTTTTTATAATTCCTGACATTGCTTATTTATTTGGGAAAACTTCACTCAGGAGTTGGTGTCATGGTCTCGTGACACAGAGTTATTGTGCTTTTCATTAGGCTGTCCCCTCACTGAAGAAAAAGAAGAAAACAAGTTTAGGGTTAATATTTGCAAACATTAGTTAGCAACAGCTAATCTAAAAAGAGGTAATTCTGAAAAAATGAAGTTTGGGGTAATGAAATCCTAATTTTTAAGGGTATTTCTCAATTTCAAGGGGTCTTTGGCATGGGAGTGTTACACTGTCAACCATGACCTTATGACTTATTTTTTATTTTAAAACCATTAGCTTGGCTTTTTGTTTTCCCACATTCCCCAGAAATTTGGCAGCACCAAAGAACAAGAAAAGGACATTTTTGTTATTTGCTATCATGATCAAGATAGAATTTTATATCCATTTTTCTTGACCTGGTAATTTCAAGTGTAACTTAGACTTGGAAAACCAGTGCAGTGCTGAGAGTGTCCTTGAAGTGTTGCCATAACATTTTCCTTCTGTGTGGGGTTTGTGAATTTAGTTGGCTCTAACCCAGCCTGAAGTGGGCAGGGCCAGCTATTTTCTTGAGCATAAACTGAGGGGGAAAAAAAAAAATAGACTGGGGAATGTGAACTGATTTTAAACTGATTTTTCACATCAATGTTGCTTTCCAGGGGGGTCATGAGCAGCTCCTCAAAATGATGGAAGAGCGAATGATGGATGTGGAGCAGAAACTCAGGCTTGTCAAGAGGCTTCTCCAAGAGAAAGTAAATCAGCTGAAAGAACAAGTGAGTGTTCTTAGCCTGCCTCAAACCTTCCCCATTCCTTCTGTGAACACCTGAGTGGGCAAAAGCTGCCAAGGTGTTGCTTAGAATAAAGTTAAAAGTGTTTTTATTTCATGTTTCTGAGCTCACATACAACATATGTGCCCAAAACTTTATACAACTTCAAATTGGAGACTCAATCCACTACTCAAATTAGAAAAAAAAATCAAATTTCAGCCAAGGATCCTAACTGGAAAAATTGCTTTAAAAAGGAGGAAAACTGATTTCCTGAAGAGTTCAGAGAGGATTATTGCACAATTATTAATTGCTTGATGCCTCCTGCCCCAACACACTCTGTGCTTGATGTGTTTTGGGGATTTTTGGAAGTATCTGTGTGGGATCTGTGGGTTTGTGAATTCTCTTGTGAACTAGATTTATCCTTGGAGGATAAATGCTGTAAAGCAGAACTCACCTGACAAGATGAATTTGAAACCCTCTGTTATCTTCTTAAAAAGTCTTTCCAGTCTCCAAATATTCACAGCATCTCTAGAGATTAAAATCAGATGAATGGGTGGGATTTCCTTGGATGATTGAGTTCTAATTAACACATTTACCTCCTTTGGTGCTCTGATTTGTGATTTGTGTCCCCTCTTACCCCAGCTCTCCAAGAACACCAAAGCAGATGCCATGGTCTCCTTAAAAAATCTTCCCACTCTCCAGATATTCACAGCATCTCTAGAGATTAAAATCAGATGAATGGGTGGGAGTTTCCTTGGATGATTGAGTTCTAATTAACACATTTACCTCCTTTCCTACATCCTTTAGTGTTTTGATTTGTGATTTGTGTCCCCTTCCTTCCTCCCCAGCTCTCCAAGAACACCAAAGCAGATGCCATGGTCTTAAAAAGCCTTCCCAGTCTCCAGATATTCACAGCATCTCTAGAGATTAAAATCAGATGAATGGGTGGGAGTTTCCTTGGATGATTGAGTTCTAATTACCTCCTTTAGTGCTCTGATTTGTGATTTGTGTCCCCTTTCACCTCAGCTTTCCAAGAACACCAAAGCAGATGCCATGGTCTTAAAAAGCCTTCCCAGTCTCCAGATATTCACAGCATCTCTAGAGATTAAAATCAGATGAATGGGTGGGAGTTTCCTTGGATATTTGAGTTCTAGTTAACACATTTACCTCCTCTAGTGCTCTGATTTATGATTTGTGTCCCCTTCCTTCCCCCCCAGCTCTCCAAGAACACCAAAGCAGATGCCATGGTCTGCTTAAAAAAGTCCTTTCAGTCTCCAAGTACTCATAGCATCTCTAAAACTAAATTCAGATTAATGGGTGGGGTTTTCTTTGGATATTTGAGTTCTAATTAACACATTTACCTCCTCTAGTGCTCTGATTTATGATTTGTGTCCCCTTCCCCCCCCAGCTCTCCAAGAACACCAAAGCAGATGCCATGGTCTCCTTAAAAACTCTTCCCACTCTCCAAATATTCACAGCATCTCTAGAGACTAAAATCAGATGAATGGGTGGGGTTTTCTTTGGATATTTGAGTTCTAATTAACACATTTACCCCCTTTAGTGCTCTGATTTATGATTTGTGTCCCCTTTCACCCCAGCTCTCCAAGAACACCAAAGCAGATGCCATGGTCTTAAAAAGTCTTCCCACTCTCCAAATATTCACAGCATCTCTAGAGATTAAAATCAGATGAATGGGTGGGGTTTTCCTTGGATGATTGAGTTCTAATTAACACATTTACCCCCTTTAGTGCTCTGATTTATGATTTGTGTCCCCTTCCTTCCCCCCCAGCTCTCCAAGAACACCAAAGCAGATGCCATGGTCAAGGATCTCTACGTGGAGAACGCGCAGCTGCTGAAGGCTCTGGAGGCGACAGAGCAGAGGCAGAAAACGGCAGAGAGGAAGAATTATTTACTGGAAGAGAAAATTGCCAACCTCAACAGAATAGTGAAGAACTTGGCAGCCCCCTCCTTCAGCCCAGCATCAGAGATAAGGTCCTAGCAGAGCTGGTCTGTGTGTCACAGGCCTGTGCACTTTACTGAAATGGGAATATTTCAGCTTCTCACGGCGTTGCCTTGTTTTTAAGGATGAATTGTAGTTACAAATGCCTCCCAGGAGAGCACAGAGCTGATTCCCAAACTGGGCACTGCCAAATGAGGGTTTTGGTAGTACCCCAAACTGGTTTTCTGCTAAGTTTTGCCTAAAAGTAATCATGACTATGTAAAAAAAAAACACCAAACCGTGTGTTTTTCTAGGTTAACTTATTTTGATGCCTTTGGTTTAATTTAAAATCTAAACTCAGAATTTCCTGTAGTGGATCATCTAGACTGAAGCCAAGGCCTAAAGCAAACTTACATTATCAATATTTTCAGCTTTCAAAAACACTTCATGCTCCAAACCTAGAATTGCTGATGGGTCAGTTTTCAACTCTGTCAGGAGAAATGTCACTGAAGGCAACACTTTCCTGGTATGGTCTGTGTCCTGTAAACTAATTCTGATCTCTCTCAAGCAATTATTCTTGAGGCTTCTGGGTTATTCTTCCTGGCTGTTGCTCTGCAGAGCTCAGAAAAAAAATGGTTTATTTCAAATACATAACTAGACTGCTGCCTCCAACTAAGTGTAACAGTATTTCATCTGAAGAAATTTCCCAGCTAGCAAATAAAGACTATTATTTCTTTTTTTTTTAAGCTGTGCTGCCAGACAACTATAAATTATAGAGGCCTTACTGCTTTTGTAGAGGGAGTAAATTATACTAAACCAAGGAAGAGCCACTCAACAGAAGCAAAGATGGGAGTTTTGTTTATGTAAATTGTAAATTCAGCAAAACAGTGCAGTGTATTTATTAGACAGCTGGCAGGAGAGTGAAGAGGGGCACTTGGATGATTTTGTCAGTGGGATCCTCATGAATATGGAGCTTTTCCATGAATCCAGCATTTGTTTTGACCTGAGGAATCATTTGGAAAAGTCTGTCTGTTGTGTTAATCCTTGTACAGAATCTCAGCCTGTCGTGAATTGTGAAGAAACATTCAATGTGAATATGAAGAACTCAGGGAATAACAGCCTCAATCAGCTTCCTTCAGCATTATAAATGTGGGTATTAATGTCAGTAGAGGCAGATAAACACACATTAGGGAAAGCAGGATAAACCAGATTGGTTTGGGGTGAGTATTTCACCTCAGTGCTCCTTCACCAACACCCAGAGGAGCATCAAGGCTTGGAATGAGAGGTGGTGCCTCCTCTTGGATCAGTGGAGGAGGCTGGGAGAATGTAAATTATTTTGGGAACACCTTCAAGACAGAGAGCAGCTGGATAAGAGCCTGCTCAAGGGTTTGTATAACCTTCCCTGCCTCCCTCAGACCAGTAAGACACAATTAAACACAATTAAACTGTAAATCACACCGGTGGCAGAGGCCACACTGGCAATACTTGAAACTGGACATCTTTAAAAACACGTAGTGGAGAAGGAGGTGTTTTGTCTCAGAGAGCACTGGCAAGGTGATCATTCTGTCATGAGGCAAAAGTCCCCCAAAAAGTAGGATTACACTGCCTGCAAGCTGTGGAGGAACCTCTGGGAAATGAGTTTTACTGTGTAGTGATGTGGCTGCAGAGGATGCTCTCTGTGTCTCTGGGGTGATTTAATAATTCTGGAGAGTTGATGGACCGAACCAGACCTTTTCCTCCTCCTGCTTTTCCTCCTCCATTGCTTTGTGCAGGCAACAAAGTGGAAATGGAAATACAATCATGGGAGAACATAATTTTGGAGCATCACACAGTCCTTATAAATTATTTCACTGCTGGGCTCTCCTAAATGCCTGGAGTGGGGATTTCTCCAAGTCATCTCAGATTCATGGATTTCTAGATTTTTCAGAGGCTGCAAAAATATCTTCACAAATTGGAAATGTGTCCAATTGCTATAAATCTGAGGGTTTAAAAAGTTGAAGTAGTGATGTGTTGTTTCTTTTGCTATTAATCACCAAGTGGTGGTCTCAGTTAAAATAAATCTCTGTGTGGGTACCAGGGCTGTGTTTTTGCAAACTGAGCACACCCTATGCCCATGCTATGGAAATCAGCAAAGTTCCAAAATATTTCCAGGAAACAAAAGAAATGAGGTTCAGAACTGTATTTGGAAAAATATTATCCAGTACATTTTAACACTACTTCATACCTTGACCTTCATTTACTTCTGTCTGTGACCAAAGTCTAAAAAGAAGGGATTTCACTTAAATTATTGTGCAAATACTTTCACATTGCTCAATTGTAAAGGCTGGACTACTTCACTAATTCTTTTAATCTCCTGGTAGTTACCAGGCTTTTACTTTCACTTCACTTCAAAAAAAAATCAATTTACTACAGGACAGAGGAGGAGGAAAACGTCCTAGTGGTAAACATTTTTGAGGCAAAACTCCAATTTCACTGGAATACTTGTGTGAGTTCATTCTCAGAAGTGCCTTTTGCCTTTCTGTACTGCACTGGCTTGGTTGCTCCAGGACAATTCAGGACAATCCTTTCCCAAAGGGAGGGATCCCAGAGAAAGGCAGTGCTGCTTCCACACGGGTGTCACGTTGCTTCTTCATTCATTGTGTCAGCTCAGAAGAGAAGCAGCTGCTTTACAAAGTCCAGGCTACTGAAAATAAGCATAGAAACACATAATTTATTAAGCATTAGTGCTGTTTTGTGCATGAATGTGTCTCCTATGCAGAAGAGGCAAAAACCAAAGTATTTAATGTTGCTATTGCAGTCAAAAATCACTGAATTTTGAGGTCTTGTTCATACAACAGGTCCTGCCATGTCATATATGAACTTATTTCATTACCAGAAGGTGTTTTAAATGTTTTCAACTCTTGCTTTATGAATCACTGTGAAAATAAAGGCACATAGACATTTCAGGTTGGGGCTTTTGGAAGGGGACAGACCCTGAGGTAAATTTACGTGTACAAAAATAGTTGAAGTGCTGCTTGTTAATTTAGAATGATGTAAAAGCCTATATTGTGGCACACTTTCCAAGTAGTATTTTAAATATAAGGAAAATTGAATTGTTTGAGTTCTGATTGGGGGAAAAAAGGGATTGTAACATATTTGATTTTAGGCAGATTATGTGTTAGGTACAGCAGGGGACAGTCTGGATGTGTCAAGAGTAAAATCCTTTTGTTTACTTCCAGCCAATGCCATCCCTGTCACTCAGGTTTTCCATCATTTACCTGTTCAGTGTCATTTCATTACAAATGACTTCTGTATAAATGAAAACAAATGTATATTTTTTTTTTCTACTGAGTTTGTTTCCTTCTGGTGTAATATATTGTCCTTAGAACATCATGTAAAACTGAGAGATGAAACAACTTACACATTATTTATAATGAGCATAAAAAATACATTAATGTATGATCCACACTTGTGTCTTGGGTTTTATCCAACATGAAAATCATGGAATAATTTGGGATGGGAGGGACCTGAAAGATCATCCCATCCCACCCCCTGCCATGGGCAGGGACACCTTTCACCATCCCAGGGTGCTCCAAACCCCATCCAACCTGGCCTTGAACACTTCCAGGGATGGGGCAGCCACCACCTCTCTCCCCATGGATGTTGGAAATACTTCAGGTTGTGTCTGCAAATGTATCAAAGGCATACACAAAGCTTTAATAAAATTATATAAATCTATAAAAATATGACATTGATTGAAGTGTGAAAAACTGACAGGCACTGGACACCCCTTGGCTGATTTTTGGCTGAAGTTGCATTCCTGCTCTTCACTTCTCTGTGTTGCAAGTTTTCCACAGAATCATGGAAGGGGAAAAGCTGGAAGGTCCTTCTGCTCCAAATTGCTCAAGCACTGCTGGGGGCAGCTCTGGGCCCTTCATGACGAGAATGCTGTGACCCCATCGCTGTCACCCAGGGATCGCTGCCGTGCCGTATCTCTTACTACCTAAAACAGAAGCCACAGGAAATTAGGAGAGGAAAAAAGCAGTTTTTTATATTTATATCTATATCTATATCTATATCTATATCTATATCTATATCTATATCTATATC
>VZRZ01006696.1:129401-150027 GCA_013398175.1 Climacteris rufus | reverse complement strand
GGCGGCCGGACCCCCCCCGCCCTGCGGAGCGGGGAGCGGCGCCGGGCATGCGGGCGGCGGCAGCGGGCCGGGAGGTGGGATGCTGTCGCGGAAGAAGACGCGGACGGAGCTCTCCAAGCCGGGCGAGGTGCAGGGGAAGTACGTGAAGAAGGAGACGAGCCCGCTGCTGCGGAGTGAGTGTCCGGGGGGGCCGGGGGACCGAGGCCGAGGCCTTTGTGTGCGGCCGGTGCGGGTCCGGCGGGCCCTGGGGCTGCGCGGCCTTGGCTGAGGGCGTGAGGTGGGGTTAGCCCTGGGCGTGGATGGAGGGTTAATTCTCCCCGTAAATCTGTGTTTTATCCTGTTGTGAGCCCCGGGAGGTGACGGAGAGAAGTAAAAAGTGAGAGGACACCCGAGTTTCAAAGCGAGCCCTGCACGCGGTGTGCCGCCGGCTGCTCGCCGTACCCAAAATTTGGGTTTTTATGATTTTCGCGGTCCTCCGTTCCTCAGTTGCAGCAGGCTGGGGTCAGGCAGCCTCCAAAACATGAACCGAAGAGATCCCAAGGAGCAACCTGGTGTAGTGGAGGGTGTGCCTATGGCAGGGGTTGGAAGTGGAGGAGCTTTGGAATCGCCTCCAACCCAAACCTTTCAGGGATTCCGTGATCCCTTGACCCCTCTCTTTGCAGAACATTGTTTTCCCCGTGTGCTGTGGCAATGAGATAACTGTCCCGCCAGGCTGTTGCATAAAATCCCTGCGGAAGCGAACGCTCCAGGGCTTATCCCTGACTCAACCTGGGATCTCCCCGTGGCTCTGGTGCCACAGCCCCGTGCTCCCGGTCCTGGACACGGCACCACAAATACATCCTGAAAGGGCACTTTGGTTTTGTTGCTCTTTGAAGACGACCCGAGATTGAAATGTGTTTGTTTCCACAATAAATAAATTAATATATTGCTGACACCTTCTGTGGCACACCGGATTGTTACCCTAAGTCGTAAGAGTTTATTAATAAAAAGTAATTCATAATAGGCATAACCTCCTTCTAAATAAAAGTTATAATTTATATTGACTTCACTGGAAGGAATCCACTTATTTATATCATGTTAAAAGTAAAAGCAGGAAGAGGAGGAATGTTTCACTTACCGGAGGGAGGCAGTGAAATTGTAAAGGAGAAAGTGAAATATCTCCCGTGATAATTGAGAGCTGAACGTGTATGGAATGACAGCCTCTTCCTGGCTGAACTTGGTGACTTTGGGACGCGTGGAGATGGAGGGAATTCTGTTTCTCTCACGCATTCCTGCGGGCATCAACATCTTGTCACTCCCAGTTTGTAAGAACAGCGTTTCTAGTGACGGATATTTCGATTTTCTTCACCTTTCTGTTGGAGAGATCCAAACCCTGACTATGTAGCCGCAGCAGTGTGGGCGGTTTGGAGCTTTTTTGTTGTGTGCGTTTTGATGCCTTTGGGGTTTGTTTGCGTTTTTACTGATGGTTTTACTGGCAAAGCTGCTCTGTCCTGGCACCGCTGGGCGCCGCGCTGATTTCCGCACGCATTAGCGGTGTTCTGCACATGAATTCCCTCCGTTCTGAGGTGTTTTTCTACCCTTCTCAGACCTGATGCCCTCCTTTATCCGGCACGGCCCCACCATTCCGAGACGAAGCGATGTTTGCCCTCCGGAGCCGGCCTCCTACAGCCCGGCGGGCGATGCTCTGCTGGCCAGGACCCCCAGCTTCCTGCGCTCTCCCCTGCCTCGGCCGCCGCACGAAATGCTGAGGAGAGAAAGCAACAGACTGTCCGCACCCTCCTACCTGGCCCGCAGCCTGGCCGACGTGCCCAGGGAGCTGGGCTCCTCCTCGCAGCCCTTCCCGCCCGAGGGCGGCCCCGCGCTGGAGAACGGCGAGCCCGGGGGCCGCTGCTTTTATTACGAGCATTTCTACGAGGCCCCGCGGCGGCGGCAGCAGCAGCAGCAGGAGGATTTCAGGTATTATGAGCACAACGGAGAGCTCCTGCAGAGGATGGCTCACAATCACGGCAGGCACGCTTCGGGTGAGTTGGTTTTGGGGATGAAAAAGGGGGTTGGGAGGAGTTGAGGTGCGCTGGGAAAGCTGGGGGATTTGGGGCGTTGTCGTGGCATTTCTGGGGTTTGAGGAATTAGAATTAACAATTTGATCCAGAAAGGAAAAATAGACTTAAACCAGGGTTTGTTGTGGTGTAAATGGGGTAAGGTTGAGCAAGTTTGGGTTTTTTAATGCCAGGCATGCAAACTCTCCTCTTCACAGTTGCTGGCTAGCACGGAGTTTGTTCACAGGGGGATATCTCCCTCTTTTCATGCTGTAGAGAATAAGCAACAGCTCTAAATTGTAACACTGCAGCACCGTTATTATAATTAATTTTTAACTATCATACTACTGGTTTTAATTATCATACTACTATTTCATGTAATTGTTTGAATTTGACCTCAATAATCAAAGTAATTTCCTATAAATGGTCAAAGGGAGGAATGACTGCTTTGTGTAATCAGCAAATTGGCGTCTAATTAGTGCTGAAATTGATTTCCTGACTCCTTTCTTTCAACTTTACATATTGTTTGTAAATATGCCTGTTTCCCCCTCGGTGGAACTTGTCTTTGTTTTCTAAAACAGAGCAGCATAAAAAAGACAAATCCATTAAATATTCCTTTTCTGAAATTTTGGATTCTGTATTTGATAGGACAAAAACTATGCCCAAGGCGGAGTTGGAAACAAACATTTCAAAACTGAAAATATTGGACCTTCAATATGAAATATGTTGTAATGTGTAAACAAAATAGTAATTAGGCTCTAAAATAAAATAAATCTCCTGTCTGGAAAAATAAATCTGCCAGCAAGAACATCAACTTTTAATGCTGCTGGCTCATGGGTGGGATTAGGACCTGTCAGTGCTTTGTGTTTTCTTTAGCACAGAAACATTTCCATGAAAAGTGATGGGAGGGTGAAAATAGTGTTAGAGTTGTCAGCCAGGAAATGCTGAAATATTGGGATTTAAGGCCTGCTGCCTCAATCCCCCTTCATTTTGCTAAATGTGAACCTGGATTTAGTGTGCAAACCCTCCCTGGTGCTCATCCAGCAGTCACTGAACACTGGCCTGGGCCAGGGAATGAGCATTGGGAGCTTGTGCTGGGATGTTCTGGGGAGGATTTCCCAAACCAATCCATCAGTTGAACCTCCAGGAATCCTACAGGAGCTGTGTCTGCTGAGGAGATTCCAAAAAATGAAGCTTTAGCTTGAAATTGGAGTTTAATACATCAAATTTTTAAAAGAAGGGCTCCACAGCCAGATTTTTTTCAACTGTAGCAACATCTTTCCAAGTAGATTTTTGTTTTTCCTGCTGTTTGTTGACCTGTGCCCCCTTAACCCTGGAAATCATCAAGGAGCTGCTGCTGTTTGTTTGGTCTTTGTCATTCCCACTTTAACATTTATTAGTTTGAACAAATCCTGCACAGGTTTGTGGTGGGTGAGTATTTAATCTCATGCACTTGAAGGGAGGGACAGAGCTGAGCCTTTCCATTGCCAGAATGTTTTCCTTTCCTCCATTTCTGTCATCTCCATATGAACTCTTGCATTCCTCTTTTTCTGAAAGAATTATGTGGCCCAAAATAAGAAAACTTTAGATTTTGTTGCTTTCTCCATCTCACCATTAAGCTGCTTTTTATTTGAACCATCCACTGCCTTCAGACCTTCAGTGTTTTCCTTGAGTTACTCAAATCTGTCATTTCTTGTTTCTTTTTCTTGCATTTCCAGAACACTGAACCTTTTGCTTTCATTGTCTTTGTCTAAGTTACTTTTTCTTCACACATCTCCATTGTTGTTTCTCTTCATTGAGAGAACTGATGGCAGAATTGCCTAATGTTCCAAATGAAAAATCTGTTTATTAGGTGGAGTTTGTAAATGCTGCCCTTTCCCTCCCTCTGAAGGTGCCCTTGGTCAGTCCTGGTCCATTTTGGGTGGATTCCCAAGGAAATGCTGGTGAACACGAGCTGTTCCTGCTTTGGGGATATTTCATGGGGGTCACACTGAGATGATTTCTGGGAAGCTGCAGTTTGGAAGTGAAGAGGTGCCTGTGAATTCCCAGCTTGCATTCCAAAGATTCTCCTCTTTGTAATTTGGAGAGAAGGTGCAAACCTGTTCTTAGCCAGAGCTTCAAAGTGCTCAGCAAAGCCTTCCAGGCATCCATGTGGTTTTTTCCTCCCATAGGCATTTCTCCTTGCAGTCACATTTTCTCTCTCATCGTGCTTCAGTTCTGCCATGTCCTCCTTTCCATATTTCCATTAAATCTGTTTCTAATGAGCAATCCAGTGCTGCTGATTTTCCTGACCAATGTTTTCAGTTGAGACACCTCCTAATTTTACACCTTTAGCTGCCTCTGTGGCGTTCCTGAAATTTTTAATTTTCCTTTCTTTTTTTTTTTGTTTTTGTAGTATCCTTTTCAAACTTTTAAATTCTTAAGAGACTTTTACCTGTCTTTCCTCGCCATCTCTTTCCTCTCTTCTAGGTTAAAGTTTTGGGGAGGTCTGTGGTTGAAGTTAAACCTCCAGTGTAGCTTGGAACTAACTTGTAACCAAGACCTCAGAGTTATTTGTACCTGTGTGAGCGGTAAGCTGAACCATTCTTCTGTGTCTATGAACATTGCTGAGCTTGAAATCACACTGGCTGGTGGTGGATTGGCATGAGAAAAACAATGAACATCATCTCTGAAGTTTGTACCCCTTAAAAATTGCAAACTTTTTAATAAAAGAGCAAAAGAAATACAGGTGGTGACGTGGAGCCCCTAAATAAATTTATTTTTTGCTGTTTACACTTTCTCTCGTTTTTAATCAGATGGCAGGTCCTGCCCTTTTCTTCCCTTGTGCTGATTTTTGCAGTAATTTTGCAGCATAATTCTTGAAGCTTTCAGAGTTCTTCCTGTAATTTCCTATTTGTGAATTTGTGCTTGCTTGGAACAGCCTGTGACAAAAGAGGTGCTTGTGCTCAGGAAGTTCCTTCAGATGCTTGGAGTGGGTTAGGGAGGCCTGGGACCTGCAGCCCTGCCTAAACAGGATAATTATTGGAAATTTTTCTTATTTTATCATTACTTATTCCCTTGAAAATGAAACACTTTGTTCATCTGCTCTTCCTGCTCTTCACCCCGGGTTGATGAGGGGAAGGGAGAGGATTTTGGCATCCTGGAAAAAGCTCTCAGGACAATTGGGCTGATGAAAGACAAATTGTTGTGTCACATTTGCTCTTCAACACTTGGAAATTTGGGTGAAGCCACTTGTGGGGATCTCCTGGGCTCAGAAATTTCTCCTCTGGTTTTGTTCTTTGCCCTTTATGCTGCTGATGGGATTTTAATCCAGGATTGCCCTGGCCTGACCTGGAAATCTTTTCTCCAAAGGACTTGGATTTCTTTCCAGGCCCTTAAAATAAATCCCCTTCATGGGCTGGGAAAGCTTGGACATCATTTCCAGTTCCTGTGATCCATCCTGAAGGAACAAACCAAACACAAGTTCCTTGAGTGCTCCACATTGTTCACAACTGTGATTTTATTAAAGTACATTTTTAAGAGAAGGAATTCTCTGTGTTGATGTAATGCACTGGAATGTGGTGCTCAAAGTGAAATGTGATAATTAATTAAAGATCTTAAATTGAATATATATATGAATATATGAAATATCCATTTATGAAATATGAAAATATTGGATTTTAGAAATGGAAGGGAAGTTAAAGCCTCAGTTTCAGTATCAATTTTCCTTTCAAGCAACAGGTGAACCAAAAAATACCCCATTATATAATATATTCTATGATAATACAACATTATAACCAGAATTACCAAAAGAGGCTTGACAAGCTCAAAAGAGACATTTTGGAAAGGTTTCACAACTGCAGAAATTTAAATGAATTGTTGACCATCCTTGAGATTTATAAAGATTCTAAAGAACAGTGCTCATCCTTAAGGAGAGGAATGGAGATATTTGGGGGGAAAATGGATAATTTAAGCAACTCTATTCCTTGGGAAAGCACAAGAATGAGATTTTCTGCCCTTTTATAGCTAAAAGAGTGTGTGAGCAAGAAAACCCTGAGAGTTATTCAGTTTGTCCTGTGCTAGGGATCATATCCTCCATCCCAGGGAAATCCCAGCTTTTGCACTGGATGTTTGTCCAAAAATTGTTCAGCTTTTATATTTGGGATACATAAATCTGGTCCCAGCCCCTCACCCAGGGCTTGCAGTAAAATCCTGGGTGGGGCTTTGGGCTCCAGGGCTCAGATTTACCTGGAATTTAAATAAAATTCCTGGCAATTTGGCATGGAAAAGTCAGGTTTCATGGCTTTAGGCTGTCTTGGAGTTTCTTTCTTTGGGTTATATCCCCCAGGGATTTACTCTTCCAAGTGTTGTTCAGTCTTATTATTGATACTTACAGGTGTATAAATATAAAAAACGTCAATTTTCTTCTTCTCTGACTGTTCAGAATGATAGGAGGAGCTTTTTCTCTGAGGTGTGTATCCATTCTCCCTCAAAAGAAGTTTACCAGAAAAACCAACATAAACAATTTCTTTTGCTATCTAAAAACTCCAGTTACAGAAAAAAAAGTCAAAATTGTCCTAATTGTTGATTTTCATGCCACAGCTCGAAGGCAGCATGAATATCAACATCTTCAAACTTCCAGCACAGAGAATATTCCAACAGAATCTGTGATTTAAGGGGAGAAATGATAATTACAACCTTCAGTTTATAAATCTGCCCTTTGATTCGTGGAACACTGCCCAAAACTGGTAATTTCTACACTTATAGAAGTTTATTTTAATGCTATGGCTCTGCTGCTTCATCTGTGTAGTCAAAATGGATAAAATGTTTGTGGGTGGTGTTATTTTTGTTCTTTACATCTTGGAAATAAAAAAAAATAAGCTGGCAGTGGGGGAATCTGTGTGTCAAGGGAATTTCTGGTGCAGGGGATGGCACCTCTTCCAAATGTTGGGAAGCATGAACTTTATCCCAAGGAGTAAATATTCATATCTGGGGGTTTGAGGCTAAAATATCAATAGGAGGAACTGTAAGCAAAACACAGGAATGTGCTGGTTTTACAGTAAACAGAAAAATATGGGTTTTTTCTGCCCCCCCCCAGTCAAGTTTATGTGTTCAGCTCTCCTGGCAGTGTTGATTTAATACCCTCAATTTCTACATAATGGAATTACCACCCAGTTAACTGGGAAAATCCTGCATTTGTTCATCCCCAAGTATTTTCAAGAGGCTGCACTGTTTGTATTTTGTCTGTGGAATGAAAACCAAACCAGTATAGCAAAGGGCTGAAACAGCTTCCCTGCCCCAGGGAGCCTCCAGGATGTTTCTTTTCCCTGGAAATTGAAGGTTCAGGTTGCTCAATCCCAGTGAAAGATGGGCACAGCCATCAGCTTCCCTTTAAAATGCTGACAAATAGGTAAGTACTGAAAAAAAGAGGAAATCCTTTAAGGCCAAACAGGTCAGAAAGTGACAAGGATGCAAAAAAATTCGTGGTTGAGCACCAAGTTTTGAAGAGCAGTACTCAGGAGGATGTTTGTGTGGGGAGTTTTAATTTATTTATTATTTATCCAGTTGGTTTGGAGCCTCCTTGTAACTTTTATTTTCAATTATTTTTTATATTTTATGAGGAAATAGCCCACCCAAGTTTCAGTCTATCATGTTAGATGAGAGAGATTCAGCCTTTCCCTTCCCTTCTCCCAAAAAATAACCACACACAAATAACCACACACAAATGTTATTCCTGAAAAACAGGAGGAAAATATGGGATGTGTGATGGAGGCATTTGCTGACTTCTGGAAAAGTGGCTCCCAAATCCCTTCTGCTGGCTTTGGGAAGCAGTAACACACAAAGTGATGATCTTGTGATTGCAGAGATGCATTTGTGGGGTGAAGAGAGAATTAAAATTTCTTTTAAGTGTTGAACTGTAGCACTGTGAGTGCCTGGAGCTGCCTACTCAAAATGATTTTTAAAAGAGAGTTGAGTTTAGCCCAGCACATCCAAATTCCCAGGAATGCAAAGAGATCTGCAAAATTATTGATTTTGTCACTGTGTTTTTGGGGGTTGTTGTTTAATTAGTTTTCTGTAATTGCTCATCTGGCTTTTGTTTGACCCAGCTTCCCAAGGATCCCTGGGAAGGGATGGGAAAGGAACTGTGTTTCTCAGTCCCTCTCTCACCACCCAGCCTGCTAGCTTGTAAAAACTCTCTGTGTGCTACAACAAATCCATAATTCCAAGTGCTGCTGAGCAGTCCCTGAAACTGAGTGAGGGATAAATCCCAAGGGAGTTGTGTTTGTAGGGAAGAAATGGGAATTTAATCAGCTGCCAATTCCTGTTCCCCTAACCCTGCCTGGCCCTCCTCTCCTGTTTTACCTCATCCTCTGTTGGAATTCAGTGATTTTTAGGGTAGTTGTAACTAGAAAAAGAAGGAGCTGGGGGTTTTTTGTGTCTCAGTGATGCAGCTGTAATAATAAATTAACAAAAACCACAACTCCCATCAACCTTGAGCTAAACCCCCGCCTCCCTTCGTTTCAGGCATCGGCAGAGTCGCTGCTACATCCTTAGGAAACTTAACAAACCACAGTTGTGAAGATTTACCTCTTCCTCCTGGCTGGTCAGTGGACTGGACTATCAGAGGAAGGAAATATTACATCGACCACAACACCAACACCACCCACTGGAGCCACCCCCTGGAGCGCGAGGGGCTCCCGCCCGGCTGGGAGCGCGTGGAGTCCGCCGAGTTCGGCGTCTACTACGTGGATCACATCAACAAAAGGGCTCAGTACAAGCACCCCTGTGCTCCCAGGTGAGGCAGACACCTCTTTTTTCCTTCCTCTGAGGGAAGGGAAGTGGGTTTGGGTCATGCAGGACAAGCCAGAATTTCTTATTTGCAGCTCGGCCTGTTGTCGGTGATTTTGGGTGCTGGGGGTTCAGCTCAGGGTTCTGCTCCTCAGTCACACAAAGCAGCTTTCAGCTGGCACTGAAACAGCAGAGTCACTGCCCCTCTGGGCTCAGAATGGAAAGGGAAACTGTCAGCAAACTGCAGCTCATGTTCCTGCAAAAACACAGATTCTGTCTGGTCTGGAAGGAAAATCGGGATTTTCGCTGCTCGTCATTTCAGAGTGAAATGAAGTTAACATGCACCCAATCTAACAATTCATTGTTAATATGCACCAAATCTAACAATTAATATGCACCAAACCTAAGAGTTAATTGTTAGATACACCAAATCCAACTGTTCATTTTTGCTACTCACTCCAATTTGCTGATACCCAGGAACAGAAAAATCTTTAACTTGTGGCACAAAAAAAAGACAAATACACGGGGATGTTGTTCTGTGGAGTAACTCTCATGAGCTGCTGCCTGAATACACCTGTTGTGCCATGTTCTCCTGGATTATTTGGCTGAATCAGTACTTTTTAATATTTTAAAACAGCTCCAATGCTTTGTGGTGCTCTGGGGAGTGGGGCTGAGGTGAATTTACCCCGTGCTTGCAGCGAGGCACCAAAAAAACCCGCTGCAAGTTGCTCAGTGCAGGCCTGCTGAGGCAGCACCCCACATGTGGCTGCCCCAGCAGCTTTGCAGTGATGAATATCTGTATAATATTGATAATTTGTGGCTGGGATGGAGGTTTGAGCCCTGCCTGTTCCCTCTGTGCAGCGTCCCCCGCTACGATCAGCCGCCCCCCGTGTCCTACCAGCCCCAGCCTGCAGAGAGGAGCCAACCCCTGCTGGTCCCTGCCAACCCCTACCACAGTGCTGAGATCCCTGACTGGCTGCAGGTCTATGCCAGAGCTCCTGTCAAGTAAGATTTGGCCTTTTTTTTCTTTTGCATTTCACACTGAAAAGGAGAAAAATTGGATTTCCACGACTGGAAGTTGAGCTTGTTCTGTGTCTGCTTTCTGGCTGCATCAGGGCAGTGGGTGACAGCATGAGGGAGTTGTAGCAGGTGTTGATCACTTTAATTTGCTTTATTTCAGGTATTATTTGAAATGATCACAGTGCTTGAAGCTTACACAGCTTCAGAAAGCTCTGGCAGAGTGAGGATGTGCTTTGCTTTCAGTGCATTTACAAGAACAGCACCACGTGCTTAGAAAATATGTCAAACATTTTTAGGGTGTAACTTCCTGATGTCTCCCATTCCTTTTAAAAAAACAAGGCTTTTCTTTCACCTTTAAGAATTTTAAAGCCTAGAATCATTGTAGAATCACAGCATGGTTTGGGTTGGAAGGAACTTCAAAATTATCCCGTTCCAAACCTTGTCCAGCCTGGCCTTGGGCACTGCCAGGGATCCAGGGGCAGCCACAGCTTCTCTGGGCACCCTGTGCCAGGGCCTGCCCACCCTCCCAGCCAGGAATTCCTTCCTGATTTCCAACCTAAATCTGCTTTTTTCCATCTTAAAGCCATTCCCCCCTTTCCTGTCCATCCAGGCCTTGTCCAAAGTCCTTCCCAGCTCTCTTGGAGCCCCTGTAGGCACTGGAAGGCCAAACACAGGCTGACATCTCTACTTCTAGTCAAGCAATTTAATTAAACACTCAGTGCTAATAAAAAGTTATTTTGTCAAAGAAACTGCTACAGGAACGGGGAGTTTCCTCCAAAAAAAGATTGGAGTCAGCATAAAAAAATTAGATTGTAATGGGTGCAGCTCTGCAGAACAGTAACACTAAATAGAAAGCAATAAAAAACCCCAAATATGGTTTAATAATTATTAAATCATGTTCTTTTTCATGAGGAGGATATGGAGAAACTCAGCTTTCCAGCAGCAAAGCCAGCCTGTAATTGCAAATTCAGCCTGTGATGTCCAGTGACTTCCACTAAAAAAAATCCTTTTTTTTTATTACCTGCTGTAGGGACTGCAGTTTGAATGAGTTTTGTGACTTCCTGTGAGTGCTGGGTTTGCCAGCAGCCCATAAAGATTTAAATTGCCCTGAAATCCCCCAGCACAGTGAGGCACCAGGGCCACACCGAGTTCCTGGAGCCTCTGGGAGGATTTGTTCCCTAGAAATACTTCCCTTTATTTGGCTCTTTGGCACATCCAATGTAACTTTAAATATTTCAGCCTGTGTTGTGTGGATTTTTCAGGAGAATTGTCTTGAAACTCGTGAAACAAATGTAACACAAGTTCAACAACTCATTAGGGATTTATTTACAGGCTGAGACAAATTTTAAAACCTCTAATTATCAGCACAATTTTGCACTGAAATCATTGGGTTTATTTGGTTCCTATTTGTTAGTTACACCTGACATAGCTCTAAATGGATTTTTCTGACTCAAGCCCAGTTGGTTTTGTTCAGAAAAGCAATATTTGTGGGAAAAAATGTTCCTTGTGAGGGGAGGAGGCCCTGGCACAGGGTGCCCAGAGAAGCTGTGGCTGCCCCTGGATCCCTGGCAGTGCCCAAGGCCAGGCTGGACAGGGCTGGAGCAGCCTGGGACAGTGGGAGGTGGAACTGGATGGGCTTTGGGCTCCCTTCCAACCCAAACCAATCCATTATCAAGGAATTTTTGTGCCCTTAGGAGCCCTTTCCCCTCTCCTGGCATCCCTGGGGCTTGGTTTGGAGAGCCCAAGTGCAGCTCTGACTCTGCTGGTGGCTCAGAACTCCAAACTCGATTTTAACCCTTGGCTCAACTCCCAGATGGGATGTTCCTCCCCCTTCCAAATCTCTGGGAGCTGTTCCCACAGTGGGATGAGGGTGAGGACCCCAAAATTCCCTCCTTGTGGAGATGCCAGCTCAGATTGTTCCCCACCTCTTTTGGAGCAGGGATCCCAGCTTGGTTCTCCCAGCCCTGGAAATCCTCAGGGCACATCGGTGTCTGTGGTGTGGGATGGCCCTGGGGTGGATTCAGTAGTTGGTATCCAGTGGGAAAAGCCCTGGAAATGGGATTTTGTGGTTCTGTTCTGTTGCAGGAACCTCCTGTCTCTCAGGCAGTGCTTTTATTTGGCCCCTGATGAGAGGGAGAGGTGTTGTCCATGGGAACTCAGCAATCCCGAGGTGCTCGTGCCTGGAAACCTTCACAGCCCTCTGGGTCCATACACAGCTCCAACTCCAAACTGCTGCCATTTCTTATTTCTCTTTTTTTGGGGGAAAAAAAGTTATTTTAGCAGTGCAGCCCTGTCAGGATTAGGGATAACTTCAATACAGAAGTTGTTCTTAGGGAAGTTACATTCCTAAAATTCCTCAGAGCGTCTTTGGAAGTCACCTGCACGTCCTGGTGCTTCTGTGATGCCTTTGGAATGTGACATTTCAGTGGTTAATGCAGGTTATGCCATAAATTCACTGATATTTCAGATTCAGCCTGCACTCAGTGAATCCACCTTCTCAGAATAACTCCATGAGTTATTCCAGGAGTGTCTCCTATTCCATGACAGTCAGAGTAGTCACCTCCAAATCCAAGCTGAGAAAATTGGATTGGGAATGAGTTGTATGTGGGAAAAGGTTATTGCAGTCAGGGTGGAACCACATCAGGGCTTGCATTGAAGATCTCTTGTAGATTATTGCTGCCAATTAACCAAGAGGGGTTAATTGGAGAGGTTCAGCATCCAAGAACACTTGTTGGAGCTGGGCTGGGGACGTTTGGGGGGAGAGGCTGGAAGTGTCCAATCTGCTGGGAGGTATTAACAGATATTTATGGTAAATATTCCAGGGGTGTTGTGCATGGGAGTGCTGCTGAATGCTCCCACTATGCATTTCCATACAGTCATGGAATGGTTTGGGTTGGAATCCATTAAAAATTATCCTTAAAAACCTTTAAAACCCCCTTCCATTATCCCAGGCTGCTCCAAGCCCCATCCAACCTGGCCTTGGACACTTCAGGGATCCAGGGGCAGCCACAGCTTCTCTGGGCAGCCTGGGAATTCACAGCCAGGAATTTCTTCCCAATATCCCATCTAAGTCTGCTTTCCTTCATGTTAAAGCCATTCCCTGTGTCCTGTCCCTCCATCCCTTGTCCCCAGTCCCTCTCCAGCTCTCCTGGAGCCCCTTTAGGCTTTGGAAGGGGCTCTGAGCTCTCCCTGGAGCCTTCTCTTCTCCAGGTGAGCCCCCCCAGCTCTCCCAGGCTGTGTTTTCGTGCTCATCTGTACTCCTGGAGTCCCTGGGTGTGTTGGGAGGGACTGGGATGTTCCTGCAGCTCACTTCTGCATTTTCCTGGTGGTTTATTGTGCTCAGTTGAGAGTCAGTACAGTCTCCTGGAGTCTCTGGGTGTGTTGGGAGGGACTGGGATGTTCCTGCAGCTCACTTCTGCATTTTCCTGGTGGTTTATTGTGCTCAGTTGAGAGTCAGTACAGTCTCCTGGAGTCTCTGGGTGTGTTGGGAGGGACTGGGATGTCCCTCAGCTCACTTCAGACACACCTCCCTGCCCCACACCAGGTTGATAAAACCACTCAGGACCCATCACTGCCAAACCCCTTTCTGTCCCCGCAGATACGACCACATCCTGAAGTGGGAGCTGTTCCAGCTGGCCGACCTGGACACGTACCAGGGCATGCTGAAGCTGCTGTTCATGAAGGAGCTGGAGAGGATTGTGAAGCTGTACGAGGCCTACAGGCAGGCCCTGCTGGGGGAGCTGGAGCAGCGGCAGCAGCGGCAGCAGTGGTACGCCCAGCACGGCGCCAACTACTGAGCCCCGGGCAGCCACACCCGCCCCACCCCACACAACAAGTGCTTTTCTCCAAAAGGCAGCTTATTTTTGTCGACGTTGCACCTTTTGTTATTATCCTCTTGAATATTTTTCTACGTGTATGATGTGTCGTTTCTACAAGTGGCAGTGGTTTGTTCATCTTGTTTCCGGGCCGGGAGTTGTTTGTTCTCCTGCCGAGCCAGCGGTTTGATCAGGGCCCTGAGCCTTCATCTCTTTCCTGGCAGCCAGCTGCAGTATTTAAAGCTGGCTCTCCATTTTTTTTAAGGGCAGTAGATGTCGTGTCCTGCCTTCCAAATGTTGTCCAAATCCAAATGGCTGGTTCAGGGTATTTCCCGTGGGATTTGGGATCCCTCTCCAGAGAGAGCTCTGCTCTTTGTTTACAGCTTTAATGTACAGAACACCAAGCCTGGAGCTGCTGGGCCACACCAGGGGCTCGTTTCACCCTTTGCATCCGAGTGCTTCACAGGAGTGAAGCCTGAGTTGCCTTATTTTGTACTTCAGCTCATTATTACTCCAGATTTCCTCCTAATCCTCACAGAAATTACTCAGAAGGGAACACTTGTACCTTCCTACAGACCAAATCTCCAAGCAGGGTGGGTTTAATCCTGCGTTTCCCAAAATCTGACCCGCTCCAGGGGGAAGGCAAGAGCGTTGTCTGACCCACTGTGCCACCCCACGGGGAAAATCAGGGATAGAACAGCAATTACTGGGATTTTTAATGAGCTTTTGTCTTCTGTTAAAGCTCCTCACTTGGGGAAAAATTGTAATTGTCCAGTTACCCTCTCCAGCAATTCCATTTGGTTCATTAATTGTCCTGATATGTTATTTATGGGTTCTTTTCAGTGCAATAAACACTGCAGACAAAAAATACATTTCTTGTAAATCCTATTAATTCAATAAAAATCATTTGTTCGATGAACAGAGAGTGGTGTGACTGATTTTGTGGCCTTTCAGAACATCAAATAAATTGTTCTCACAAGCAGTAAAAGCCACGTGGGCTTGAGATGATCGAAGCTCTTGGTGGCACCGAGCTCAGTGGGTAAATTACCCTCAAAACACCAACTCTGAAATCCCAAATTAAACCAAAAACATTAAAAAAACCCCAAAGGAGAAGCTCTTGCCTCGCTTGGAAATAACTTTTCCCTGTCAAACCAACTTCTTAGGAACCAAAAGCAAACTTTAATAGTCCTGACAATAAAAGAATAGAACTGTAGCACACATCCTATGCACTAAGATGGATAAATATGTACAGGAATACAGTGAAACTTCCTCCAACACAGCTACAAAGTGACACTTTGTGCAGACAAACAGCACCGTTCACAGACCATAGCAGAAGTGCCCTTACAGTGTCTCATAAAGCCAGTTAATACACTTTAATTATGTTTATGGAATTCAACGGTTAATGGCAGGAAAGAAACGTGGTTACATGTTACAACTCCTTCAAGTACCTGAAATAAATCGGCTTTTGGAGAAGCGTCGGCCTTTTTTTAGTCTCGGTATCGCGGGAACGATCATTTCCTGGGTGGTGACTAATTAAGAAGGGGGAAATAAGGCTTCGTAATGAGCTGGGGGTCGCTGCCTACGGCAACCCAAAGGGGGGACCGCGGCAGCGCCGAACGCAGACGGGGAACGGGACGGTCCGAGCCCGGCCCGGCGGGACCCGCTGCCCCCGCTCCGGGGAGAACGCGGGGATGGGGATGCTCGTCCCATCCCAGGGGGAGGGCACGGCCGGGATTGCAGCTCTGCTCGCAGCTCCCCGGGGTTACAGCTTCTTCCTGTCGGCGCCGTCGGCCGGCTCGGCTCGCTGGGCGGGGAAGGCGTGGTGGTAAAGGTGTCTGTGGGTGGCGGCCGCGCTGTACAGCTTGTACAAGGCCTGCGGGGAGACACGCACGGTCAGCGGCCAGCCCCTGCCCAGCACCGGGGAATCCCAGCTCCGGGGAACACCAATTCCTGGGAACACCAATCCCCGAGAATCCCAAATCCCAGGGAATCCCAATCCCTGAGAATCCCAATCCCCGTGAACCCCAATCCCCAAGAATCCCAAATCCTAGGGAATCCCAAGTCCTAGGGAATCCCAACCCCAGGGAATCCCAAATCCTAAGGAACACCAATTCCCAGGGAATCCCAACCCCAGGGAATCCCAAATCCTAGGGAACACGAATTCCTGGGAGTCCCAAATCCCTGGGAACCCAAATCCCTGGGAACCCCAATCCCCGTGAACCCTAATCCCTGAGAATCCCAAATCCCAGGGAATCCCAATCCCCGGGAACCCCAACCCCAGGGAATCCCAATCCCTGGGAATCCCAAATCCTAGGGAATCCCCAATCCCCGGGAACCCCAACCCCAGGGAATCCCAAATCCCAGGGAACCCCACACCCAGGGAATCCCAATCCCTGGGAACTCCAATCTCCGGGAACCCCAATCCCCGTGAACCCAAATCCCTGGGAATCCCAAATCCTAGGGAATCCCAAATCCCAGGGAACACCAATCCCCGGGAACCCCAATCCCTGGGAACACCAATTCCCAGGGAACCTCAATCCCTGAGAACCCCAACCCCAGGGAACCCCAATCCCTGGGAACACCAACCCTGGGAATGCCTGGAGCTGTGCCAGGGCAGGGTCAGGCTGGATATCGGGAAAGGTTCCTCATCCAGAGGGTGTCACAGGCTCCCCAGGGAATGGGAACGGCCCCAGGGCTGCCAGAGCTCCAGGGGGGTTTGGACAAGGACCAGGGATGCCCAGGGTGGGGTTGTTGGGGGTCTGAGCAGGGCCTGGGGTTGGTCTGGATGATCCCTGTGGGTCCTTCCCAACTCCAAATATTCTGACTCTACAATTCCAATATTTCAAACTCCTCATCCCCCTCGAGCTGGATTAATAATTTGGAGTAGGAGTGAGGGATTTGGGGGCTTTCACACACAGAGTTCCCATTCCTGCAGCCTCAGCGTTTGCTCCTCCCCACCAGGCAGCTCTGGAACTGCATCACTCCAGGCTGGGACAGGTCACTGTCCCCAGCATTTTTCTGCAGATGGTGCAGATTTTGTCCCTCTGATTTGACCCTTTTCCATTCATCCTGGAGCGAGGTCAGGGTTGGAACAAGCAGGAGGGGCTGCACCAGAGCTGTGCTTCCCCCAAGGAACTGGGAGCAGCACTCACAGGGCTGGGAGCTGGCTCTGATCCCAGGGGGTGACAGGCAGGCTCTCCTGGCTCTGACATTCCCACTTCACATGAACTTGGCATTGGGAGAGGGGAAAAAACCAACCTAAATCCCACCAGCTCCTGCTGGGGATCACTGGTGAGCCAGGACTGGCTCTGGGAGGGGTGGGAAGAGGCACCTGAGCAGCAGGAACCACCACAGTGAGAGGGTGATGGGTGCCCTGGGTGCTCAGGGTGGCAATGAAGGAGGAGAGGCAGAACCACAGCGAGGAGGAGGAGGGTGAGGGATGAGGTGGCTCCAGAGGTGTCCACCAGGATGCTGATTACACCCCAAACAGGCCTTTGGGAACAGAAGAGGTGTTTTGGGATTGGTTGGGAACACAGGGGACTGGTGGAGGAGACTTCACACAGTGTCTTTGTAGAAAATTCAGTGACCTCACAGCATTTTGTGCTATTTTAGAGGTTTTTGTGGTGCCAAACCAGCCCCACAGCGCTGATTTTTTGGTTTGTCTGGGAGCTCACCCACAGCAAACCCCGTGGCTGCCAGGGAGAGCAAGGGGATGATTTTTCACTCCTTGATTTTCTTCTGAAGGAACTGCCCAGGCAGCTCAGGGGCTTTGGTCTGGAAGTGCTGGCCCTGGCAGGTGGAGCTGGCAGGTTTGCTGACCCAGGAAAACAGGGAGCTGTCTCCTGTCACACCTCAGCCAGGCTGGGCAGCACTTGGATTCACATCTGTGTGCAGTGGGGAAGGTCAGCCAGGAATCATAAACCATGGAATCCCAGAATGTTTGGGTTGGAGGGGACCCCAAAAGACCCTCGAGTTCCAATCCCCTGGAATAAGCAGGGACACGTTTGACTATCCCAGGCTGCTCCAAGGCCTGTCCAACCTGGCCTTGGACACTTCAGTGATCCAGGGGCAGCCACAGGTTCTCTGGGCAGCCTGGGAATTCACAGCCAAGAATTCCTTCCCAATATCCCATCCAACCCTGCCCTCTGGCACTGGGAGCCATTCCCTGTGTCCTGTCCCTCCAGCCCTTGTCCCCAGTCCCTCTCCAGCTCTCCTGGAGCTCCTTTAGGCCCTGGCAGGGGCTCTGAGCTCTCCCTGGAGCCTTCTCCTCTCCAAGTGAGCCCCCCCAGCTCTCCCAGCCTGGCTCCAGCCCTTGGAGCAGCTCCCCTGCCCTGCTGGGAGAGCAGGAATGGATTCCATGTGCTGCCCAGGAAGGTGCTGGGGGATGAGCTGTGCCTCCCATGCTCTGCATTCAGCTTAATCCAGTGTGGGGTGGGTTTTCCCCAAAAAAACACCACCTGCAGCACTTCCAGCAGCACAGAATCAGAATAAACAGAATAAATTTGGTTGGAAGAGGCCTTTGAGATCACCAAGTCCAGCATGGAGAGGCCTGGCTAGGTGTGGGAGCTCCTCACCACTGGTGCTCCAAAACAAACTGGGGTTTGGGTTTGCCCTCTTGGCACAACAGGAAAATCCCCAGACAGAAGTGATGGGGCAAAGCTGAAAATCCCCACTGTACCCTGCCATTCCACAGCCAGATCTCTCTCCCACTTGGCTCCCAGCAGTGCCTGGAGTGCAGTGCCCACACCCACACCCCTCCCCAGCCCTCTGGATCTCAGGGAACGAGCAGAGGCAGCCCAGAGCCCTGGTGCCTCCCTTCCCCAGCAGCCCAGATGTGCATGTGGAGCCAGGAACTGCTCCAGGAGCCCAGGGCTGGCCCCGGGGCATGCAGAGAACAGGAGCCACTTACCTCGTTTGTGCTTCCCTTTGAGAGGCATTGGCAAGGGGGAGACAGAAAGAGAAAGAAACATCTCTGGGTATCACAGTGTTCATGGAGCTCAGCCCAGCCTGGCTGCCCCTCCTGCAGGAGCCTCACTGCTCCATCCATCCCTGCTGGCTCCACTTCCAGGGCACAGAGCCACAGTGCCCAGCCCAGCTCCTTCCTGGCAGAACTTTCCCTCTGCTTGGAAAGCTGTGGGAGCCTGTGGAAGCCAGGGAACAGCTCCAGGCACTTCACCCTCTTTACTTTCCCCCAGCTGGGCCTGCTGCAAGCAGGCAGCACCTCTGGCTGCCTGGGCCCTGTTCTTGCTGAACTCCCACTGCTCCCTGCACTGGGATGGCCTTAAATATTGCAGCAAATGCCAGAGGCAGCTGAGCAAAATGCCAGGCACAGAGCCCTGCAGGGGCTTCCCTGGGGGTGCTGGGCACAGGCAGCTGGCAGGAATCCACCTGGGCCACAGGGAATGTGCTGCTCTCTGCTCAGCAGCACCACTGCCCAGCTCTGCAGTGAAGGAATCATTCCATCTTTCCTCCCCACGGTCAGCTCCAGCAGCACAGGGAAGCAGGGGAATGTGCTTGCTGTCCATGGAAAGCCTTGGTGGTGGATGAAAAGCAGGGAAGGAGCAGGGAATGGCCCTTCCTGCTAGAAATCAGAGCTGGGGTGGCTCCTGAGGGATGAGCCCTTCCAGCTCTGCCCTGGGAAGAGCAGGAGGCACTGCAGCCTTTGCTTTGGGCACCTGGGTTGTACCCCTGGATGGGGTGAAGGGGGCTCGGGGGAGTGGGTGTGAGTTGGGTTTTCCCTTTTCTGCAGCAGGGAGAGGGAAGGGCTGTCATGGGAAATCAGGGCCTGGTGCCAAAACAGGCAGAGCCAAGACCTGGCCTCGACCTCCAGCAGAGTGAGGAGAGCCAAAATCCCTGTCCTGAACCAGGGGAGAGTGATGGCTCTTCCTTTTTAACCTCCAGACAGGCACACACCAAGCACACGCTCAGGGATGCCTTCCCAGTGGGATCCATGACATTCCCACAGGGTCTGAGGCTCCAAAAACTCACAGTGGGATCCATGACATTCCCACAGGCTCTGAGGCCCCACAAACTCACATGTGGTAATGGGTAAGACAAGTAGGAAAGAAAAAGGCAGAACAAAAGAGCTTGCTGTGAGTTTTCTTGGATCTACACAGCTTGTTTTGCACACTGGAAAGGATGCAGGGAGGCTCAGGGACACAGCTCCAGCCTTGTCACCCCACAGGGCAGCCCTGTGACACCCCTGACACCTCCCCCCTACAGCAAACTCCACCACCTGAGCTGAAAACAATTCCTCTGCCCCTCCTCTGCCCATCTGGGAGGCCTAAGGAAAGGATTCAAACTTGAATTAGAACAGGGCACTGATCACAGCACAAGCAGCTGCATCTAACAACCCTAAGAAGCCAAAACCACCTGAAAGGGAAAGAAAACCCCCAGAAATTCAACTTAAGAACCCAATGGGTGGTGCAGGGAGGTGCTTTTTTTGGTGTTGCCTCGAAAACAAAAGCTCTTTATCCTACCTGGTCCCACAAGGCTGCGGCCACTTGGTCTATTACAGCTCCCAGCTCTCTGTACTCCCCAGAGTATCTGATATAAGCCCAGGTACAGAGAGTGATAAGTGTCAAGCCCAGAACCATGTTGCACAGGCTGGCTATGATGTCCAAGCCAATGAAGCCGGTGACTCCGGCCAGCACGTAGGTGATGAAGATGACGACGAAGAGCGTGGCCGGGGTGCGGGCGGCGTGGAAGATGTTCTTGCTGTCGTTGTGCTTGAGGTACTGGATGTAGAGCTCGTCGATCTCCGCCTCCAGCTGCTGCAGGTAGCGCCGGCTGAACTCCTCCCCTCCCATCTTCTTCACGCCCCGGAAAAGCTTCACCGCCTCCTCCTTGAGCTCGGCGTGTTTGCTCTGCAGGTCGCTGGGAGCCAGGAAGGGTTTGTCCCCTCCGCACACCTGGGGGGGAATGTGGGGACACGGCTGGAATGGCACTGATGGGACGGGGAAATCAGTCCTGGAATGGCACTGATGG
>VZRZ01006696.1:103121-126475 GCA_013398175.1 Climacteris rufus | reverse complement strand
ATGGGGAAAGCACTGCTGGAACAGGGAAATCACTGCTGAAATGGGGAAAGCACTGCTGGAACAGGAAAAGCACTGCTGAAATGGGGAAAGCACTGCTGGAACAGGAAAAGCACTGCTGAAATGGCACTGCTGGAGTAGGGAAATCACTCCTGAAATGATAAATCACTCTGGATACAGGGAAATCATTCCTGAAATGGCACTCCTGACACTGGGAAATCACTCCTGAAACAGGGAAATGACTGCTGAAATGTCACTCCTGAGACAGGGAAATCCCTGCTGAAACATCACCCCTGAAACAGGGAAATCACTCCTGAAACATCACTCCTCACACGGGAAAACTACCCCTGACACAGGGAAATCAGTCCTGATACAGGGAAATCACCCCTGAAATGTCACTCCTGAAACAAGGAAATCACTCCTGGAACAGGGAAATCACTGCTGAAATGTCACTCCTGACACAGGGAAATTACTCTTGACCCAGAAAATAATTCCTTAAACATCAGCACTCAGCCAGGCAACCCAGTGAAATCAGGGCTCTCCAGGACCTCAGGATCCTGCAGGAATGCTCCATGTGGGCTGCCTGCCTGGGACAGCTGCAGGTGGAGCTGGGGCACCCCAACCCCAACCCTAATCCTAATCCTAACCCTAATCCTAACCCCAACGCTAATCCTAACCCCAACCCTAATCCTAACCCCAACCCTAATCCTNCATCCCAACCCCAACCCTAATCCTAATCCTAACCCTAATCCTAACCCCAACCCTAATCCTAACCCCAACCCTAATCCTAATCCTAACCCTAATCCTAACCCCAACCCTAATCCTAATCCCAACCCCACCCCATCCCACAGCTCCCTGCATAATTCCCTCACAGCTCTGGCAGGACCCTGAACCCCAACATTTTCTAGAGCTGGGAACCCCAATTCTGAAGGATTTTCCTTCTGTTTCAGAGTATGGACACATTTTAAGGCCCAGGGCAGCCCCCAGGCAGTTTGGGCACACAGCTCTGCATCTCTTTCCTGCCAACAGGCAGGATGAACAGAGTGGGGACTGAGCTTCAGATAAAACATCACAGCCAGCTGAGAGCTGGCCTGACAGGGCAGGGCACTGGTGAAAAGCCACTTGTAATGGCTTTTAATGACTTTATCCCCTAATTAGCACCAGCCATGGCATGGGTGACAAGGTCACACAGCACTGCCATCCCACTCCATCACGTTTTTGGGAAATGCTGGGAAAAGAACATAGGGTGCCCAGAGAAGCTGTGGCTGCCCCATCCCTGGAAATGTCCAAGGCCAGGCTGGAAGGGGTTTGGAGCAGCCTGGGATAGGGGAAGGTGTCCCTGCCCATGGCAGGGGTGGGACTGGATGGGCTTTAAGATCCCTTCCAGCCCAAATCACTCCAGGGGCTTATGAATCTATGACAGGAGAGCAAGGAGACATGAAGGGACATGAAGGAACATGAGGGGCCTTGAGGGGCCATGAAGGGACATGCTCAGCACCACCCACCTCTTCCATCCTCTTGCTGTAGGTGTCTTTGGCAGTGGCAACTGCTGCTAAATTGTTGGCTTCTGCTGTGGCCTGGAAGGGCAAAAGGGGCACAAAATTTAGGTGCAGGACAGGGTTGAGCTGTGCAACTGCAGGGAACAGCTCCCTGTGTGCTCATGGAGCACACAAACCCACAGCCAGGACATCTGTGTGGCACCCAGAACCAGCCAGGGGTGCTCTCCCAGCCTCCAGCCCATCCCAAATAAGCCCATCCCATTTTTACACATCCAAAAGCCTGCATGCAGAGAGGATTCCTACCCTCCAAGCCAGAGCACTGAAAACTTTGGCTCTGGCTGTGGGAACCAGCAAGGGAAGAGATAAAAAGCTCAGCCACAAGTAAACAGCTCCAGCTGCAACCTCCAGCAAGGCTGCCTGGCTCTGGGAGCCACTTCCCACGTGTCACCTCCCTGTGTGGCCCCAGGGATGCTCTGTACCTGCAGGGAATCACCCCAGCTGAGCTGTGGGCAGCCAGAAACTCCCCACAGTCCATCCAAAGTGCAATTCCTAAGCCATGGCAGGCTGCTGGCTGCCAAATGCTGCTCCTTGGGTTGAGGCATTTGGAATAAAAGCACAGCAGAGCCGTGGTGCTGCACTAGCTGGACCCCTCTGCCAATTAGCTGGGAATTAATGGAAGTGGCAGTGCATGGATTGCCACAGCTCCCACTCACCTGCAGCATCGACTTGGGGTGTGGCAGCTCTTCCCCCTGGTAGATCTTTATGTAGGCCTGGAAAACAGCACAGGGAGAAGGAAATCACATGGAATGCAGCAGACAGGAGCAACGCCAGCCACCCCCACCCAGCTCCAGACACATTAGAAGCATTTAGAATTTAGGATTTAGAAGCAGGGAAGAGGAGGGTGTTCCAGCACAGGATGGCTTTGGTCAGAAAATGCCACTCCAGGGTGACACCTGGGCAGTCACAGGAAGCTTTCCCTGCTCCACTCACACTGAGCATCCCTCCCATGGGATTTGCACCTACCTCCACCCTTCCCTGAAGGAGAAGGAGCCAGAGGCAGGTAGTCCTGGGGAGTTGGTGGTGAGAATTACTCACTGATGTCTCGCATGGAAATGGCCCAGTAGTCATGACAACAAAAATCAGCTTTTTCCAAAGGCAACTGGAACATAGCCCTCAGCTTATCCCCCTCTAGTTCTCAAATGTGGGGAGGAAAACAGCTCCTCCCACTTTTTGGGTTCACTGTGTGGTCAAATACACGGCCATGAGGGCTTTGACCTCTGCTGCAGAGTCAGGCCTGTCAGTGCTGCCCTCCCCTTCAACTGCAGCAAAACTCCACAGATGAACAAACCCACTTTCTCTGAAATAAATACCTTAAAATACTCCACAAGGCCTCGACAGGTGATGTGGTTTCCATTGATCTCCTTAACATCCAGGCTCTCAGGACTAAGAAGCCAAGGAATCAAAATCTTCAAGTTCTTGATGAACTCATCGTCTATTTCTAGAAAAACAAATGACATCATAGAATCCCTGAATAGTTTGGGTTGGAAGGGACCTTAAAGACATCATGTTCCACCCCCCTGCCATGGGCAGAACCACCTTCCACTGGAAGTTTCTTCCCTCAGAAGGTGACAGGAACAGGCTCCCCAGGGAATGGTCACAGTGCCAAACCTGCCAGAGGTCAAGGAGTGTCTGGACAAAGCCCTCAAGCACAGGATGGGGTTTTTGGTGTTTCCATTTAAATTAAACTGTGTAGCACTGAAGGCAGAAAAAAACCCAATGCAACAGCCAGGAATTTGGAAGGTAAGGAAAGCAGGGAAGCTCCCCCACATTTCTCCCATCAGAGCACAAAAAGCTGAGTACAGCTCTGAGGGAACATGAAAATCGTGTCAAGAAGCTGCAGACAACTCCTCTCTGCACAGAACACTTGTTCAGTACTCCTCAGCACCTGAAATGAAGGGGGAACTCCAGGGATCAGCTCAGTTTCCTCCAGCACATCTCCCTCCTGCTGCCTCGCTCTCCTGCCTGCTCAGCACGGAGCTTGCCAGCAGCACCAGTCTGAGCATTAACCAGACAAAGCCAAGGAAAAACATCTTTCTGTCTGCTAATTTATTTTAAGTGCCTAATGGACCACTTTATTGCTAAGATTGCAGCAGCCTGGAACCAGCCATGCTGGTAAGGAGTGCACAACAAACACCTAAAAATACCCACAGCACGTGGCTCCTTTTGGGGTGGAGAATCTCACCACAGCTCTTTTCTCCTGCCCCCTTTTTTCAACCTGCTGAACCAAGTCTGCCCTGTAGGGAAACCACTGATCAGATAAGTCAGGCAGATTAAATATTCCCTGGAAAGCTTTTCAAAGTGAAAGAATGCTCTTGTGGAACCAGCCTTCCACCCTCCACAAGCAGCAGCCGTGCAGCAACCACGCTTGTGCAGGTGAGGCACAGGGATTAACTGCAGGCTCAACACCACATCCATAAACCTCCAGTCTCATCCCTGCCCTTCCCAGTTTTCCTATCAGTGTCCTGACAGTGGGTCTTGCCAGCAGCTCTCAGACTTGTCAGCCTCCCACACCTTTTTGCCCTCCACATCTGTCTGCTGGACTGGGAAGAAGCAGACGGGGGTGTGAACATCATTGGGAGGAGGATCCAACTCCTCTCCCAGATGTTTTTTTTTCATGGAAAATACTTCTGGAGGTTTCAGGAACAAGCAGGAAAGTCTGCCAGGGCACCTAAGGAATCAGCTGAAAACCCAGAGCTTTGCCTTCAAACCTTTCAGTTTTCCATCGAAATTGGGGTTGGTGGCGACTTTGAGGCCGGGGTGAGGTAAGAGGAAGCAGGAGATTTTGGAGAAGCAGGAGTGGATGTGCTTCCTGACATTCTGCAGCTCTTCATGCTGATTGCCTGAGACCTGGGGAGACAATCACAGAATCAGAATATTCTGAGTTGGAAGAGATCCATCAGGATCATGGATCCAACCCCTGTCCCTGCACAGACCCCCAACAACCCCACCCTGGGCATCCCTGGTCCTTGTCCAAACCCCCCTGGAGCTCTGGCAGCCTCAGGGCTGTGCCCATTCCCTGGGGAGCCTGGGCAGTGCCCAGCACCCTCTGGGGGAAGAACCTTTCCCTGATATCCAACCCAAACCTCCCCTGACACAGCTCCAGCCTTTCCCCTGGGTCCTGTCCCTGATAACAGAGAGAAGAGGACGGTGCTGCCCATCCAATTCCCCCAGTCTGGGGTCAAGGAATTCACTTCTGATGGGAATACTGGGCCAGCAGTGCTGGCAGGAGCACAGGATACCCCTCTGTGGGTGCTTACAGAGGGGGAAAGAACACAGAAGGAGAACCTGCAGGGATTTGCTGCATAAGGACAGAGAAAGCTCTTCCAGGGACAAGGAACTGGATCATCTCTGACCACATGCCCTGGGGCACGTTATTATCATTTGGAAAATGTGCTGGAATACAAAAACACTTGGGAATTCCCACTAGGCCTCCCTTGCCTCACATTTAATTAGGTCTCTCCACTACCAAATCATCCCTGCATTTCCTGACTGATCCCATGGAGCCCTTGCCCATCATTTTTATTGTACAACTGCCTATTGCTAAAACATCATTCCCAGTCTCTTGGGAATCTGCTGACTCCCACTGCTGTCAGCTCTCCCAGAGAGTCCCAGGGAGCTGGGCTTGGGCAGAAGCCCAGATGAGCCTTCCACTGAACGTGGCAAGGAAATTCATCCTCCCAAAATGCCTCTCCTGTCATTTTAAGGCACTAGCAGAGCACTGCAGCTCACACCTGACATCCAGTGCTGTGGCCACCCAGCTGAACCAGAAAATCATGGAAACACAGAGTGGTTTGGGTTGGAAAGGACCTTAAAGATCATCCAGTTCCACCCCCTGCCATGGGCAGGGACACTTCCACTATCCCAGGCTGCTCCAGCCTGGCCTTGAACCCAGAGCAGACAGAACATACCTTCAGCCTCTTCTCCAAAAATCTTGCACCACCATCAGATCCATAGGAAAATTCATAAGGGAAGCTCCAGTCACGAACAAGGAATATAAGGGACTACAAAAGAGAGAACAGTGGGGTCAGTGACCTGCTGCTCACAGCCCCCAGTGGTGGCTGAACTCTCCCAGCACCCTCAGCCCCATTCCACACCACAACAAAACCTGGCCTTGAGCCTTTTCCCAGCTCCAGCAGCATCTCCCAAACTTTCCTGGTGGGAATAAGAGCCCCCTGTGTGCAGGGCCACCCCACCATGGCACTGAGACCCCTCCTCTGTCCCCCGGGGAAAAGGGGGAGCACCCCCCAAACTGCTGCACCACTCTGAGTGGGAGAACATCAATCACTGAGACTGCCCAAGCAAAGGGAATTTGGTAACCAGGACAAAAGGCAGCAAGCTCCCTCATTCCAGCCACATTTAGACCCATCCTATGGGAATTTTACAGGCTCGTTTCTTCAGCCTTTTTCACTGGGCAGCATTCCAGACAGACTTTTAACGAGAAGCAGATGTAGAGGAATGAGGGTGAATAAGAAATCATTGGCTTTTGTAATCTTTATTGAGGCATTCAGAGTTCCTGGGTAATAAATAAATAAATACCAGAACGGGCAACTCTGAATCTTTAAAAAAAAAAAAAAAAAGTTTCCAGAGAAAATCAGGTCTCCAGTGCCTCATCTGTGCAAGGAACAACATTCCATGTAGGAAATAAAGGGTTTGGAGGGGAAAGTCCTGAATGGCAAAGCCCAGGAGGGTCTGGCAGAGGTGCCAGGGTTCCCCTCATGCACATGAAGAAGCAGGTCAGCAAGTGGAACCCATTTCATTGGAATTTCCCTAAAATTTGTCTGTGTTTAGAACAAAAATCGAAGGGAGGGAGGGGAAATAATTATGCTCTTTCTCTTCCATAAAACATCAGAAAAAGTTAAAAAAAGAAAAAAAGGAGAGAACAGTGAGTTGGCCTTTTTTAATTGAAGAAGCCACAGGGACTGCACCCAGTGAGCTGGTTCAGAACATGCTGTTCTCTCAGACACCACGAGATGCTTCAGAGACATGTCCATGTTTAGGACTTTTCCACAAAAACATTATGCACATTATGCCTTGAATTGGGAATTATTACCTTTTTTTCTTAAGTAAAATTGTTCCAGACAGGCTGTGTTTACCATTGCCTTTGTGAAGGCACCACAATCAGGGCCAGCCTCTGGTGAGGGCTCCTCAGTGTGAGGAGAGGAGGGAGATGAAGGCAAATGTGAATTTTCCACTGCCAAGCTTCACTTCCCTTCCAGCAGGATCAATGCAACTGCAGTTTATTTACCATCACACTTGGAGAACCACAGAGTGCTTTGGGTTGGAAGGATTAAAGCTCAGCCAGTGCCACCCCTGCCATGGGCAGGGACATCTCCAGGCTGCTCCAAGCCCCATCCAACCTGGCCTTGGGCACTTCCAGGGATGGGGCAGCCACAGCTTCTCTGTGAAAACTCTGCCAGGGCCTCCCCTCCCTCACTTTCCAACCCACACCTGTCTTAAAAAACACATTTTGCAGGGACCAGCCCATGCTGGATGTGGACAGGAGATCATTTCTCACCTGGCCACACCACCACTGACCCTTCTGTGAAATTTGTCACGCCCACAAAGGCTCCCAGCAGTCATTTGATAATTTTCCCCAGATCATTAATGAAGATGACATTGAATGAGAGAGAGCCTGGGGGGATCCCAAGGAAACATTTCTGAAGGATGATGATTCCCTCTCACAATTAGTTCAGCGTGCTCTGGCATCTATCAGTTAATGAGTTTTTAATCCATTAACAATGGATTAAACTAAGCAATGCTGACTTCATTTGCTTTTAATCAGCATCCTGGAGAGATAAGGCTGACAGAAGGTGATGGATCGTGGTGAGAGTTACCTTTATCAACCTAACTCCTGCTCTTTTCAAATTTGATAATGGGATTGTTTGACAAGACTCACCATCCACAAACTCTGTGACTGGACAGCAATTAAGATGTTTGGTAAAATCAGAGCCTATTATCCAGCCCTAATGATTTAAGCATGCTTAAGTTTCCCCTTGCAGCCTCCTTTTTACTGATGGAGTAGGAAGTATCTCAGTTTCACTGGAATATTTGGCTAGATTATCCCCACAGTTTTTAAATAAGGAGCAGGAATATTCATTTAATGGCTGTTTTTTTGCTGCACCATGTTACAATTTTCTACTACAAGTTCTATATTTTTACTGGTAATTTTCACCATTCATCAGTCACCTGCCCATGCCAGAACCCAGTATACCCTTCAAAATCCCAGTTTGTCCATTTCTTGTATTTTTTAACCTTTTAATTTTATTTCCACTTCCTGACCACAGACACCTTATAAAGCCCTTAGTCCTCCCAGGAAAACCATTCTCTTTTTATGTTGGAAAGCAAATGTACAAATAGCTGTAATCCATTCCCAATTACTCTTTCCATTTTCACAGCATGTTTTGTTCTCTGCTATTTCTTTACTTTGGGAAGTTCACAAACCCCTACCCAACCTAACCAAAACACTCTTTAAAAACAGGGACCAACCTCACCTACTGTGGGCACCCCATGCTCTCCCTATTTTTTTTTTCACACCAGCTTTTCACAGGTTGGGAAGCAGCAGGATGAACAGATGTCCCTTACTTGAAGTTAAAACAAACTAGCAGCAAACAAACTAGCAGAGCCTTCCCACAGCTCTGCTCATTTTGCCAGGAGCAGGGATTCCCAGGGCAGGTGAATTCAAACCTCTCAAAGCTTGGGCAGAGTCCCCAAGTACAGAGAGTGAGAACCTTGCTGCAAAACCAGCTGCTTTCCAAGCCTGGAAGGACAAGGCAGAGCCCTTGGGGTTCAGAGAGGACAGAAAGAAGGATGTTGGATGTTTTTGGAAGCCTCTTTGGGAGCAAGGAAGCACCAAACCTTTCCTTGGAGCAGCTGAGCCCATCTCCGGGCAGTCCCATCTCCTCCCATCCTGCAAACTGCAGTGACACCTCGTGGTGAAGCCAAGGGGCTCCGGGACACACGAGCTGCCCAGGAGCCTTGGACTCACCTGGAAAGGCTTCTGGAACGTCTCCTCCATGGCCAGCCGGCCGTACTCGGTGAAAAGCTGCAAGGAGAAGCAGAGGACAGCACAGGGAGTTTGTCACTGCAGGGCCACCAGCTCCGTGGGACAGGGACAGGAGCCAGGGAAGGGCTGGAGCTGTGCCAGGGGAGGTTTGGGTTGGATATCAGGGCAAGATTCTTCCCCCAGAAGGTGCTGGGCACTGAACACTCCCCAGGGAATGGGCACAACCCCAAGGAGCGTTTGGACAACACTCCCAGGGATGCACAGGGTGGGGTTGTGGTGGCTGTGCAGGGCCAGGAGTTGGACTCCCTGATTCCTGTGGATCCCTTGAAGGAATTCTATGATTCTATGAAGCAGTAAAAGACATTTATGACTCAGGACTAACAGCACCATGTGCAGAGCTGGACACAAACTGCCTGTGGGCTCCCAGCTCACACCCCAGAGGCACACAGAGCTGTTCTGGACCATCACCGTGCTGAGCCCTCATGTCAGAGATCTCAACTTGGAGTTTTTGGCTGCCAAATCGGTGGAAAAATGGCTCAAATCAGCTGCTTGCTGCTGGTTTTATACCAACCAGAAACTTCACGTGCTCCAGGGGGCTGCTGGAGCCCTGGCTCCCTTTAAACACTCCAGGAAGGAACGGAAATGAATTCAGAAATAAGTACTTTCCCTGCAAGCCCCTGCTGTGCAAAGACTCTAAAATCAGCCTACCAGCAAGATTTGAAGACTCTCCAGTCTCTCTGCACTCTAATTTCTAACTGAAGGTACAATAATGTGTTTCACAGATGCCTAAAAATGGGTCAACTTGTTAAACAGTCATGGCTTAAAATCCAAACTGAAAGATCAGAGCTGCACTGAATAAATGCAGTGTTAAAAAGGTGTTATTGTTAATAATATTTATAGACTGAAATAACTCAGAAGTCTTCAAATGTTGATTTTTTCAGCTGGACCTTTGCTTTCTTTTCCCTTCCTTAAGTTCCTGGAAAAACCTACCAAATCAATCAACCAATTAATCAGTCACCTAAACAGAAGAGATAGCAGGAGGTAATTCCAGAAAATGGGGCAGGAAAAATGCCTCAAAAATCCCATTAGCTGCTTGTCTCCAAGAGTCAGGGCTGGAATCACCCTTAGGGGGTCACCTGTAATGAGCCAGTAGCAGATGGCAACAGCCAGGCTTGGACAATCAGAGTAAAATCCCAGAATGGTTTGGGTTGGGAGGGACCTTAAAGCCCATCCAGTCCCACCCCTGCCATGGGCAGGGACACCTTCCACCACCCCAGGTTGATCCAAGCCCTGTCCAACCTGGCCTTGAATATTTCCAGGGATGGGGCAGCCACAGCTTCTCTGGGAAACTTGTTCCAGTGCCTCACAGTCAGGAATTCCTTCCCAATATCCCATCTAACCCTGCCCTCTGTCAGTTTGAAGACATTCCCCCTTGTCCTGTCACTCCGGGTCCCTGTAAATAGCCTCTCCATCCTTGTTGTTGGCCCTTGGAAAGCCACAGTTGGGGTCACCCTGAAGCTTCTCTTCTCTTACCTGCAAGTGCTGCAGATCATCCTCCTGCACATTCTGGGACAAGTTATAAACCTGCATTTAGACAAAAAACCAGCTTCAGATCACTCAGAACAGCCTGTCCTTGGGGCTAACGTGTGGTTGATGTGGTTAAAGCCTAAGACATCACCGTGGGGACACGAGCAAGGTCCCAGGTGGTGCTGGTACAAGTAGGAAGGGAAACCCTGACAGGCTCTGTGGTTGCTGGGGAGTGAAAACCTCCAGGCCAGAGGTTCCTTACCTGGATGGAGCTGATCATTGTGCTGAGGGCAAACACAGTGGCTGAGTCCCTCAGGGTGGACTGGCTGTCAAAGGTGCCCTGCGTGTCCATCAGCAGCACCGCGACCTGCGGGGCACAGCGCTCCGGTCAGCACCCCCAGCAGCCAGGCAAACCCACCTCACTGCCACAGGGTGCTGGCAGTCTCCCTGCTTCTGCCTCAGCCTCAGAACTGGGGGGGGACAAAGGAAAAGAGCAGCCCCAGCCCCTCCTGACAGCAGGGAGACTCCAGCAGGCAGAGAAATGAATGCTCTGCAAGGCAGCGAGGGAACCGCTCTGCCCCTCAAACAACTGCTGTCAGTGCAGAGGAGGCTCTTCCTGTCTGAAACCAAATAAGAATTGCACCTCCTTAACCCAAACACACTCAGCCAGCATTAGGAATGACACCCTGAATGACTCAGTGTCACTTTGGTGTCGTGCTCTGTGGTAAAAAGTAGATGAATACAAATATTCCTGGCTGTAAGCTGAATTTCAAGGATGCTCCAAATCCACTTTGACCACCCTGAATGAAGAAAACTCCACTTTACAGCTGCTGCTGTAGAAAAGGGGAGTAGTTTGCAAGGACATGAGATTCAAGATCTCTGGGAATAGTATAGAAATAAAGTGTGGGTTGCCCAGAGTTAGAAGGACACCTACAGAGCATATGGGACACTTGGACATCACCTCAATGCACTAAACCCATCCATGCTAAATTAGGGATGTGAAAACCTTCCCTAAACTTGCACAGCCACCTAAGACAAGGGAAGAGAGTCTTCAAAGCTGGAAGAGGACAATGAGGTGACCAGCAACAGAGGGACACACCTTTGTGCCATCGGGCTTGTCCACCAGGAAAACCTCGCTCCAAATCTGAATCCCGGTCGTCTCCCGCTCGGAGCCGCCCCTCCAGGAGAAACCAGTCAGGGGCTCGTTGTAATCTCCAACCCAGTCCACTGCTTCCTGCAGGGAGCAACAGAACAAGTTGCTGCAGTTCTCATCTCATTTTGGTTTTACACTGTTCCTCTGTGCTGCCTCTGCCCCAGTGCTGGAGAAGGACAGTCCCTGTTGGAAAGGGTTCCTTACAAAAAGGGTAGGAAGTGAAGAAGCCCAGAAGGGAAGGTTTTCCTGCATTTCACTGGTGAGGCCTCACCTCAAATCCTGAGCTCTGTTTTGGGCCCCTCACAACAAGAAGGACATGGAGAGGCTGGAGTGTGTCCAGGGCAGGGAATGGAGCTGGGGAAGGGGCTGGAGAGTGTCCAGGGCAGGGAATGGAGCTGGGGAAGGGGCTGGAGAGTGTCCAGGGCAGGGAATGGAGCTGGGGAAGGGGCTGGAGAGTGTCCAGGGCAGGGAATGGAGCTGGGGAAGGGGCTGGAGAGTGTCCAGGGCAGGGAATGGAGCTGGGAAGGGGCTGGAGCAGCTGAGGGAGCTGGGAAAGGGGCTCAGCCTGGAGCAAAGGAGGCTCAGGGGGCCCTGCTGGCTCTGCACAGCTCCTGCCAGGAGGGGCAGCCCGGGGGGAATTGGACTCTGCTCCCAGGGGAACAGGGACAGGACAAGTGGAAACAATCTGAAGTTCCACCAGGGAATGTTCACAAGAGACTTCTTCCTGGAAAAGGATCTGGAAGGAATGTTCACAAGAGATTTCTTCCTGGAAAAGGATCTGGAAGGAATGTTCACAAGAGATTTCTTCCTGGAAAAGGATCTGCTCTGTTATTTTGTGAAGCCCAGCCTCATGAGAGGCTTCAGCATTCCTAGAGCACCAATTCCTGCCCAGCTCATCCCCGGGCAGCACCAGCAGGAACAACACCCTGGGAAGAGCCCCCTGAGCTGCAGCCTTACCTTGTTGTACATGTAGCGCAGCATGAAGTCCATCAGGAAGGATTTTCCTTTCCTGAAAGCTCCAGCAACAGACACAGCCACGACCTCCTTGTCTCTGACGGCCTCGGAGAGGAGGATGCGGTTCAGCGCGGCCTCGTCCAGCTCGAAGGAGTGGTCATCCTTGACAATGAGGACCTGCACTGGCCCTGCCTTCCTCACAGCTTCCTCCTCCTCAGAGCTCCACTCATAAGCCTTGTCTGCAAAACTCCCTGTGGGCACAGCAAAACAAGAGGGTTTTGGTTACTTCCTCACCGGGGCTGGCCAGGGTGGTAAGAGGCCAAATAACCCAAATATCCATCCCAAAACAGCATCTTCCAGAGCAGATCTGCTGGGCCCGGCCTCAGACATCCCACTGGAGACTCCACACCACCTTGGGGTCATCTGCTCCACACAGGCAGAGAGTTCCCTGCTGGAACCTCCACTGACAAAACACATTTTGGGATTTTATCCTACACGGAGAACAGACCCCTGCAACTCCCTACATACACAGCACCTGCCCTAACACCTCCCTTAGGGTTTTTTTCACTGGAAGAGAGACATCCAAGCCTCCCAATCATCCCTTCTACCACACTGTCTAAGGATTTGCTCTCCCCTGAACACTCCCCAGCAGGCTGACTCAAAAATGGAAGCAGCACTCCAGCTGAGGAGCCCAAGGATCTCACATCTCTATCAAAGTGCTGCCTTTGTGCATCCTGTGCCACTGCTGTTCCTGCAGCAACACATTCCTGCTCCATCTGCAGCCTGCACTGATGCTCCAAGTGCAACCCATTGTTGCTGCCATCAGCCTCAGCAGCAGCATCCCCTGGGACATTCCCAGCAGGAACCAGGCCATGCAGACACAAGCCCAGCCTGACAAAAGCACACACAAAGCCCAGGCACTGCCCACTTGCCCACTTGGAAATGCTGTGCTTCCCTGGGGAGCTGCTGCCCAGCCTGTGGAGATGCATCCCTGGGATTTGCAAAGAGCAGGCCAGCTCCAGTAATTTTCCTTCCCTGGTCTCTCCAAATTTTCCAGCCCAGGAAAGAGACTCTGAGGGTGATCAATCATGCCAGCCAGCTCACCTACAGCCACGTGAAATCTCCCTGCCAGCAGGGAAAGGAGCGGGAGGTGGAAAGTTCCCCCCACATTCCGACAAAAACTTCCCGGTTTGCTGGCTCGGGCTGGAACTTTCCAAAGTTTTGCCTCAAGCTAAACCTGCTCAGTCTCTGTTTCAGAGCCTGACCTCAGGGACCCAGTTTTGAGCTGTTTCAAAGCACAAGGACTGTGTGTGCACATGCTGAAAGAGAAGTTATAAATATCAGGAGGGATAGGATTTGCCCGTTCCGGGCCTCTCTGTAAAGAAGCCTCCAGCAGTAACTCCATATTTTAAATAACAGCAGTGCTTTTGTGGGAGGTTCTGATTTCCTAAGATCCCACAAGGAAGCACTGGGATCATTAGGCCTGGTTGCCAGGGGATTTCTGGTGGCTCTCGGACATATACTGTGAGCTTTCTTTGCTCACAGCTGAAAGACAAAGATCTTTTCTTTCCAAAGCTTGGAGGTTTTTTAGCTACACAAAAGTCCCAAATGCTCTGAAAAGCGAGATTCTCCACCAGACTGCAGCACTAAAATTCCTTCAAGCACCAGCCCCTGCCTCGTGTCACTGCTTAGGGGCCTCCGGGAATAAAAATAAAAATCCTTCCCATTTCAAATCCACAGAGCCAAGATCCAGGCACACATTGCCAAATGAAGTTTGGAGAGTAGGGACACACCAAACACCTTTTCCAGCACTGGGGCATTCCCAACAGGTAAGGACAGCCAGGTGCCAAAGGGCCACAGGCTCCTGTGCTCCTTTTAAGCACTGCCAAGCTGCAAGGGCCATAGGAAGGATCGGAAATGCCTCCTCTCCCACGGTGTTTCCCAAAGCCCTGCTTGGCTAACCTGGCCCAGTTTTTATTTTCTTCTTCCAGCTGCACTGAAAGGACAGTGGAGAGATCCTTGGGTAGGATGTGACTCATGGCGGGGGCAGGAAAAGATTTGTAAATCAAATTAAACTGAAATATTTCTGACTCTAACTCGGCTAGCAGGGTGCAACAGCTGGGCCACCTTCCCAGAGCAGACAAATGCCACCTCCTGGCACCCAGACACAGGGAAGTGGGACCAGAAGTTGGGCTGGAGCCCCTCTGGAGCCAGGCTGGGAGAGCTGGGGGTGCTCACCTGGAGAGGAGAAGGCTCCAGGGAGAGCTCAGAGCCCCTGCCAGGGCCTAAAGGGGCTCCAGGAGAGCTGGAGAGGGACTGGGGACAAGGGATGGAGGGACAGGACACAGGGAATGGCTTCAAAGTGGAAAAGGGGAGATTTGGGTGGGATATTGGGAAGGAATTCCTGGCTGGGAGGGTGGGGAGGCCCTGGCACAGGGTGCCCAGAGAAGCTGTGGCTGCCCCTGGATCCCTGGAAGTGTCCAAGGCCAGGTTGGACAAGGCTTGGAGCAGCCTGGGACAGTGGAAGGGGTCCCTGCCCATGGCTGGATGAGCTTTAAGGTCCCTTCCAACCCAAACCAGATCAGGATTCCAGGATTTCTGTTTTCACTCATCCTCCACTGGCAGTGCCCAAGATGGGCACAAATCCTTGGATGTCCCTGGCTCAGACAGCTGAATGCACCTGCCAGTCCTGGCCAAGGATCTGAGCACCAGGACAGGGGGCAAAGGAGAATTCCTGCTGTTCTGCTGCCAGAGGGACAGCTGGCACCTGGATGGGATCTCCAAGGTCTTCCTTTCCCTGCAGTTCAGGAGCAACAACCAGTGCAGAGGAGAAGAGATTGTTTTGTCCCTTCACGACATCAGAATCTGAAGGACAATCATTTTTTTAAGCAGGTATTGGCAGATTTGGGGAGAATGTCTCCAGACACAGGTAAGAGCCCAAAGTGGCCAGGCCTCCTAGGGGACATCCTTGCTTCCAACACCTGAACACCAGGAAAACCAGGCTGTTTGCATGATACAGGGAGAAAACACTAAGTATTTTGAGCAGGATATCTTGATTTCCCAGTTCATTGGAGACACCAGGAGAGAGAGATTACATTAAGCAGATCTCTGAACTAACTTCATCCCTATCTCTGCTTCTTTCACATAGGCCATCTGCAGACAAAACTTTTTCATATTTATTTTCATATTTCAAAACTCTTTCACATTTATTTCCATGTGATGACACTTCCAGGTTGTGTTTATTAGATTATGTGCCCCACCACAGAGCCAGGAAGTATTTTATAAAATGGCTGCACACAGAAATTAATTATTTTAACTGGTCCTTCTGGCCATAAATGAGTTTTTTGCTTTGAAGGAAGCTGTACCTGGCATTGGCAAAACCTCATCTGGCCAAAAAGGAAAGGAAGGAGAGCTCAGCTTTGCTAAACACCCTCGTGTTTTCTGTCTTTTTCTAACTTGACTCCTCCTTTCTCTCGGCTCTCTCTGGCGCCCTGCAATTACGTCAATTCTCCAGCTGCTCATTCAGAAATTGTCAGGATGCAGCTCCTTTTCCCCATTTCATAACAGCTCATTTCCATGGCTCTTTTCCATATGGCCATTCCAAGTGGGAAGGGGAAGGAGAGCAGCATTTGCATTTGTGCTTATTGGGCTGTCAGACAGCATTAAAAAAGCAAAAGAATTCCTCAACTGGGCTTGCTTTTTGCCTAAATTAATTCAATTAAAGCAGCATATTTCACATTGTGCCTGTGTACAGACTGACAGACTTGTCTAATGTATTTAACCCCTAGAGAAGAATAAATTAGGTAAATTACACACCACTAATTATGCAACCTTTGGTGGGTGCTTGCCGAAGCCTGTTCTCTCTCAGCCATGGAAGAACAGGTCACGGAAGTGCTGACTGCTTCCCAGAGTCCCACTGAGGAATGAGCCTTGTCCTCAAGTGAGCCTGCACAATAAATACATTTCATTCCAGGGAATGCAATGCAGCCATGTCCCATCATCTGTGCAAACAGTGCCTGAGCAGAGCCTCAGAAAGTCCATTTGGCAGCTCTGCTGTCGGGCTCTCCTGGATCCCAGGAGCCTCAGAAAAGGGAGCACTGCCCATGGAAAGTGGGGTGTGCAGCCTGGGCTCTGACTCCTCTGCTGAAATCACTGAATCCCAGCATGGTTTGGGTTGAAAGGGAATTTAAAGCTCATCCAGTCCCACCCCCTGCCCTGGGCAGGGACACCTTCCACCACCCCAGGTTGCTCCAAGCCCCAACCAACCTGGCCTGGAACATTTCCAGGGATGGGGCAGCCCCAGCTTCTCTGGGCAGCCTGTGCCAGGGCCTCACCTCCCTCACAGCCAAGAATTTCTTCCTTATTTCCAATCTAATCTCTCCTCTTTTAGTTTAAATCTCTTGTCCTATCACTATCTGCCCATGTAAAAAGTGTTTCTCCTTTATAAGCCACCTCCAAGTACTGGAATGCCACAGTGAGGTGTCCCCAGAGCCTTCTCTTCTCCAGGCAAAACAACCCCAGCTCGGATGTCACACACACAAATACACCAACGTCATGTGGTGCTGCCATTCTGAGGGTATTCAAACCAAATCACTGCATGGCAAAACACAAACTACCAAGGAGAGAAAACAGAGGCTTGATGGGAAGCTTTAACTTGCTGTTATTTCCTTAGAATAGAGTACCAAGAGTGTCAGGCTGCTTATCAGCAGCTCTCCAGGGATTAGTTGGATCAGCAGTGATATCTGTGTGGGTTCTTTTAGGAACTGCCCTCAGCCCAGCTGTTTACATCCCAAACATATCACAGTGCCATCGACCACACCACGAACCAAGCCCTAAAACAGAGCTTGCAGTCAGCCTCCTTCCCTCTGGATGTTCTCCAGAGAGCTGCAGCTTCCAGGAAGCTTATCTGCCCAGCACAAAGGCTCTGGGAAACACAGCTATCTCTCTCCAGGAGTCTCCCTTGCACTGCTCACGATCAGCCTGGCTGCTGCTGGCACACGAGTTCTGCTCGGTGTGTTTGTGCTGAGCTCCCCATGCCCCGTGACAGCCAGAGATGATCAGCGGGCTCTGAGGAGGCTGGCAGAGCAGAGAGCTCTGAGCATGCACCAGGAATCCTCCCCTCCTCTCCAAGAGCTCAGCATCTGATCCAGCTAAGGAAGGAAAAAATGGGAAGTGAAGCATGGAAGCAATGGATGTGCACTGGAGAGTCAGGGGAGGGGTGTTGTCCAGCAGCAACCTGTGCTGATTCTGCACTGAGGATGCAGGGCTGCACCCTCAGCTGTTGAGTTAGAGAATTCCCTCTGCCAGGAGCTGTCTAGCCAGAGGTGTGCTGGGAGACAGGGCTCTCCAGAGGGGGCAGCAGGGAAGCCTGGCTGGGAAAAGCCCTGCCTGACACCCATCCCTGCTCTGCACTCTCTGAAGTTCCTGGGCAGCAGGTCAGAAAGCCTCCCAAGCTGGGTTTAACCACACACACACATTCATCACCCTTCCTGTAGCACAGATTATGGAATGGCTTTGTTTGGAAGGGACATTAAAGCCCATCTTGTTCCACCTTCCAAGGGGCACCTTCCACCATCCCAGGTTGCTCCAGTCTCTGTCCAGCCTGGCCTTGGACACTCCCAGGGATCCAGGTGCAGCCACAGCTTCTCTGGGAACCTCTGCCAGGGCCTCACCCTTCTCACAGGGAACAATTTCTTCCTGATATCCAATCCAACCCTGCCCTCTGGCAGTGGGAACCCATTCCCCCATGGAGTCTCCTGCATCCAGGGCACAGCTCACCTCACAGCCACACAACCTCCCCTCCTCCCTGCTCACACCTCTGCTGGGATTTTTGACATCTCCACAGCACCAGAGGACCCCAGATCCAAGCAGGGGAAACACCAGGGGCTGCACATCAGCAGCACCACTAACCAAAGCCACCAAGCCCCCCAGAAGGGACACAGGTACCTCTGGCAGGCCCCAGCCTTGCTGTGCTGTCCTTACACCTGGGGCTGGCGGTCACGGAATGGGAAAGCAGAGCCAGAAGTGACAGAGCCCAGCTAGGAAATCACCTGCACCTCCTCAGACTGGGTGGAATCACAGCTGCCATGAATCTGTGGGAATGCTGGATCAATGAAGATCACCCGGGGAGCTGCAGGGCATCACTTAGAAACAGGTGAAGAAAACTGTCATGGCAAAAAGGAGCCCTGTCCTTCAGCTATCAAGAATGGCAGGACAACAGAAATGGACTGTGCAGGGATGTGGTGGCATCACCATCCCTGGAGGTGTTTAAGGAAAACTGGATGTGGCACTCAGTGCCATGGTCTGGTTGACAAATGCTCATAGTTTGAACTCGATCTCAGAGGGCTTTTCCAGCCAAAATTGAGATCCCAAGTTGTCCTCTCCAAGCCAGGGCAAACTCCTACACCTCAGCTGCACAACTGTGTTACCACCTCTGTCCAATCCAACCTGCACTCCCACATTCTGCTGGCAAAGACCCCACCCTGCACCCCAGGGTGGCTGGAGCAGGGAGCTGAGCAGGGTGCCCGCTGCTGCTGCCAGGCTTCCTCCTCACCCTCTGCTTTTTTTTGGAGCAGTGGTGAGGTGTGGAGTGCACCTTCTTCCTGCCAGCCCTGAGTCATGCAGCTGGCAGCAGCACAGCTTCAGCCCCAGCGTGGCCAGCTCAGCCCCTTCTCCCTTTGGCACAGGGAACAAGGGGATGAAATGGTTCTGCTGATAACAGGAGTGGTTTGGGACCTTCCCGTGGGAATGACTGCTGACAGGAGCAAGAGCTTGGATGATAACTGGCCCCCAAACCTGTCTGTTACAACATCTCAAATGCCAAAGTCCGATGTGAAACTTTAATTCTGCCACCTACTACACGAAGCTCCAGTGCTTGGCTCTGAAGCAACAGCAATTCCTGCTGCTGTCAAATTCCCAGGCTGAGCTTTGGAGACACAGGCACACAACTACCTTGGGAATGAAGCAAACCAGAGGTTTCCCTAGATTTTTTTCAGGAAGTTTGAGGTCAGGTTGGACAGTTAGGTGGCTGTGCCCGTGCCAGCTCACATGGCAGGAATGGAAGTGTCAGAGGCAAGGTGGGCACCTCTCAGAGGGAACCCCATTCCCACTTGTGTAGTCAAAACTGCTGGAAGAACATTCCCAAAAGGCCTTTATCTCTTTGTCAGGCACAAATCCTGGGCCTGCTCCCTTTCCCATATTTAAGCTTAGCCAGGCTTTAGTGTAACATAGAATCCCAGGATGGTTTGGGTTGAAAGGGAACTTAAATCCCACCCAGTGCCACCCCTGCCATGGACAGGGACACCTTCCACTACCCCAGGCTGCTCCAAGCCCTGTCCAGCCTGGCCTTGGACACTTCCAGGGATTCATCTCCAAAACTCCCCTCCCAGCAGACATTTTCTGCATTTTCTTCATCCACTCTGTCAGCAACAGCTTCCCTTCATCTCCACCACCAGTACTGGATTTAGTTGTTTCTGACATGAAATTATTTTTACCCTTTCGTTGCTAAAATTGCCTGAAAATAAAGTTTGGTAAAAGTGCCATGAAATTTTAGGATATAACATGAAAGATAATTACACTCTGGATAAAATGCTTTAAATGCACTTTATGGGCTTGGCAGAGCTCAGCCCCTTCTCCAGAGCCTCCAGCCCATTTGGGAGATTTGTGTTCAGTTCCTTTCCTGCTGTAACACTTCACTTTCCTTCCACTGATGGCAGCTGGGAGCATTTCTGGCAGGAGCAAAGGAGCTGGGATCTCTCTGGAGTGAAGTGACTGTCAGAAATGATCCGTGGGACACTTTGTGCCTGCCAGAGCATGACAATACCTGCCCCAGACTCCTTCCCCCACTGGAGAAGGTTCCAGTCCATGATCCAGAGGACTTAATATAAAGTCTGCTGCCTCTGAGCATCACCAGGGCCCTAAACAATATTTAAGTGAGTTGATTCTCATCCAAAGGCTTAGCAGGGAAAAGGCAGCAGGGTCAGATGGGATATTGGGAAGGAATTCCTGGCTGGGAGGGTGGGGAGGTCCTGGCAGAGGTTGCCCAGAGAAGCTGTGGCTGTTCCATCCCTGGAAGTGTCCCAGGCCAGGTTGGACAGGGCTTGGAGCAACCTGATCTACTGGGAAGTGTCCCTGCCTATTCCATGATTCCATAATCATATTTAGCTTGTCTTGTCTCTTCTTTCAAGTCCCAGCATTTCATTTTCTTTTCTCTTTTACAAGCCAGTCATTTACTTGTGAATATTTCTGGCTTTTTGTGCAAAGGCCCCTCTGTCTGAAACATCTCAGCTTTCACTTGTCAGGTTCCCAGCATTCAGAGTCACAAAGAAATGCCAGGAAGTGGAAACTGAAAAACCACCACAAAAGGGCAGAAACCAAATAACAAACAGAAAGGATGTTAACATGGTTAAAATAAAAAACAACCTACCAAAACCATGCTTTTCCTCCCAGATTAACCCATTGTTGTGCAGTCTAAGATGTGGCAGTGATGATCCCTGGAGGGAGTCCCTTGCCCTCAAAACAGTTCCTTGGCCTTTCCTTTAGGAACTCTCATAAATCCAGCTTGAAAACCCTCACCAAGAAGCATCTATAACCTCTGTAAGCCCTTTTATGGTTTTAAAACTGAATTCTTGATGGGAGGGTCATTCCAATTTCAACACAAAATTGGCCATGATGGGAAACCTGAGATTGCACATGATTTGTTCCAGTCTGAGCTGTTTCAAGGAGGGATTGGGAGCAGGGTTGTTACTGGATCAGATGGCCCAGGCTGCTGAGCATCTGCAACTGCCAAGCACAAAGAATTTCGGACAAAAATCAGCTTCCCTGAGCTGCCTGGACTTCACCATGCCAAGCACGATTTGCACTAACACTCCTTATTTTGGGAAATGCAAGGTCCCCTACTCACAGCAAGGAATTATTTGTGATTTTTTTTTTTTTTCATCTGCAGCTGCCTCAACCATCCAACTGGCAGCAGTTGTGAGGTCTCTGCACTGCTTGGCACGTTCAGGAAGAGCCTTAAATGAGGCACAGCCTTATCCTACCTTTAGCCCAAGGCTAAATCCTACTCTGGATGCATCACACCCCTACACGAGCTCCCAGGGATGTGACGGCAACCCAGCCACGACCAGGGGCAATTCCCTACATTCACTCACCCTAATTTGCTCTTTGAGCTTTAAAAAAGCAATTTCTTTTTGTGAAACAAAGGAGGGTTACACTAAGCAGCTCTTTCCAGGCCTGAGTAACTGGGACAAAGTTTGATCCGTTTCAAAATAGCATTAATATTTTTAATGACCCACAAGCCCATTTTCAGAACAAAGCAAGGACTTTCTCCTTTCTGCCTTAGTTTCAGGAACAGCCTGAGCCTCCTCCTTCACCAGCTGAAAAATATAGCAGTGGAATAGTCACCCCATGGACTGATGTCACCACACAATGCTGCAGTCACTGGATGTAAACACAGCTTTCAAGGCAATGAGGTTTTGTTGAATAAATAGAATAAATACATTTATTAAACGCATCTCTTTTTTTAAAAAAATACAAGCATTTTGCTCTCTTAATTTCTTCCTTGCAACGTCAACCAGCCTGGCAAAGCGCCAGGAAATCCTCTAGGAATGTCTGTGGGATCTAGGGACTGATTTGGAGCTGCGGATGGGCGGCAGCAGGAGGCAGCTGATCCCACAGAGATCCACTTGGCTGCATGGACGCTTCCAGATCCTTGCAGAGAATCTACAGCGGAGTTCACGCAATCACATCACCTTTCCCTGGAGCACAGCCCGAAGGATGTGCCTCACCGAGCTTGCACTTCCCGGGGTGATGTTTGCTCCGCTTCCCCCCGGCATCATTCCCATTCCCTCCTGCTGCTGGCGGGATGTGCAGGGAAGGGAAAGCAGCCGCGTGTGGACGTGTGTGCAATTCCCAACCAAAGCGGGGCTGCCGCGTCTGTCACCCGCTCCGCCAGACAAAGCTGAGAGCGGCACCACATTCCCTGGCAAGTTTTGCCCTCCGGTTTAGCCCGGCATCCCAGGGCCGTGCTTCGCTCCCAGCTAAACGCGGCACGGATCAAATGAGCTTGGCCCGTTCTCACCTCCCTCTCCAGCCCAAAAAGCCCATCCATCGCACGCTGCGTTGTGCCAGCGCTTCCTCAAGCGTGTCTCCCAAGTGTTAATCATTGCCATGGGAAATCCGACGCTCGTCGACACAAATTAGAATGTAATTTGTGTATCTAAACATCGCAGCTCAGCTCAGCCGCTCCGCCCGAGGAGCCGGGATGCTCGCCCGCCAGCGAGCTCACACGGAATATGACTCCGGAGGAAAAGGCAAATTACTCTCGCCAGCAGCCACAAATAACAGAAAATGGCTGGATAAAACCCGGTTTTCCACAGAACAGCAAAGGGGCGAGGCGACACACGGCTGAGCGCGGTCGGAGGTGGCAGGAGGTGCCGGAGCCCCTTGCTGGCTGCAGCCCCACCTGTGGGACCGGCCCGGGCTCCGGGGGGAAGCGGCGGCGGCCGGAGGATCCAGGCGCCTCTGGAGGGAACCGAAGCCTTGCAGGAAGAAGCCACAAAACTTCTTCCTCCCCGTCAGCTCCGCTCCCTGGCGCTGCTGCTCCCCCGGCAGCCGGGGGGCTGTGAGGGGATGGCTTGGAAATGGGCCCTGTCTGGAGGGTGACTCGACAACAAAATCCTACAGCTTCCAGAAATGGGGAAAACCCTCAGGAAGGGTGACAAGGCAGGGGTGGCCTTGTGGCTGTGCCTGAGGAAGGCGGGGTGAGCGGGATCCCTGCTCCTGGCCGAGGTGGGGTGCTGGCTGAGGTGACACCTCCCATCAGGGACTGAGGGGACAGCGGGGACAGGGCAGGCGGTGTCAGGGCAGCCGGAGGAGAGCCGGGGCAGCCCGAGGGCTCCCCAGGGAGCTGCCGGGGGTGTCTGACCCCGGGTGAGCCGGGGGACCCCGCTGTGGCCAGGCCGAGGGCGGTGACCAGCCCAAGCCGGGGACGGCTCGCCTCCGGAGGCCGCGAACGAGGGGCGCCCCATCCCGCAGCCCCGATTCCCGTCAGGCTGGCGGGGCGGCACGGGCGGACCCCAGGCCCCTCAGGGACAGCGCCGGGGGCTCCCAGCTGGCCGCGTGTCCCCTCGGCAGCGGGCAGCCCTCCCGCCCCGCCCGGGCC
>VZRZ01006696.1:34616-92866 GCA_013398175.1 Climacteris rufus | reverse complement strand
AGTGCCCCAGGCCAGGTTGGACGGGGCTTGGAGCCGCCTGGGGTAGTGGAAGGCGGCAGGGGGTTTGACGGAGTGATCTTTAATGTCCCTTCCAACCCGAACCGTTCTGGCATTCTGTGCTTGCAGCACCAGAGAAGGTTCTTTCTTACCGCTGCCCTTCTTGGAGGTTTTGGTGAATATCGCAGGTGATGCTTCCCACGTTAGTGCCCGAGGAGGTAGAGGATATCTGCTGGCCGTACCTGTTTGCAGAACCCATCCAGTTAAAGCACCTGATTAAAAGGGTGCGAGTTTATCCCCGAGGTTAATAATAGCCTGCGAAAGGCAGAAGCAGATTAAAGCTCTTCAGAAGCTGGAACGGAGCTACAGCACGAGGTAGAGTTAGAGCGGCACATCAAGTAGGTGTTCCTGGAGTGGTGCACACCACCTTTGTCCCTGTCCACGGCAGGGACTTGGAACTGGCTGATCTTCAATGTTCCTTCCAACCAGGCCGTTCTGGGATTCTGTAATTCCACATTGGTGCTCCCATCGGCAGCTTGGGGCACAGGAGGTGGAGGCAGTGCTGTGTTCTTCTCCTATGAACACTGTCCCAAACATCAGGGATGTTCCTCGTGCCTCAGGGATGCTCAGCAGCTTCTAAGGCTGGGGGGTTTATGAGGAAAGCCTGAAAATTTTAAGTCTGTGCTTGGCCATGTGCGTGTTCAACTGCATGGGAAGGGAGGCTGGGATGTTTTCCTTTGTAGTGCTGTTGAGAGTGTTTAAAATAGACCTGCCACAACCAAGCGTGCAAGGGAAGGTGTGCTGCTGTGCCACATGAAAGGCAGCAGTAATTGCTCCTGCTGGGGGAGGGCTCTTTGCTAATGCTCAAATTGAAGTTTTATAGATGGATCTTGTTCCCACCACCCCTTTGAAATGGTTACTTATGACCTCGGGGAGTTATTTTTAAAAGTTTTCATGGTGCATATTTACCTTCCTCTTTAATTTTTTTTTTTCTCCTACAGTGCTGTACACAGATCAGTCAACTTCTTTGCTAGGCATTTTACCACTAAATCTTTTAAAAGAACTTTTCAGCTGTCATCAACCTGGAACTCAGCATACCTTGAGCTGCTTTGTTTGCATGTGCACAGTGCAGGGCAGCATGACAAGAAATAGCCAGGCAGCACGACAAGAAACAACTAGTTGTGTTGCAGGGAAGTGTTTTTGTGTCATCTCTTTGTGGAAAAAAAAAAAAAAAAAGAAATATTCTGCTTCTCATTATGCTGGTAATTAGTGGAGAGCTGTGCTGACATGTCATGCAGCTTCCTCTTCCGGAGCTGGGTTGGATGCATGGCCCGGCTCTGTGCCATGTAAACACATCCATCCCCTTGAAACAAAAAAAAACCACAAAAAAAAAGCCCTCTCCCCCCTCTCCAGTCTTTGGGTTGTGAAAAAACGTGCCTTGGGTTCCTGAAACGGTTTCAGATAAGGAATAAACCCAAACCTTCTCCCAGTGCAGCCTGGCAAGTTTAAATCAGAGTTTTTGGCAGTGGTTTTAGACGTTGTTATGAGTCTGAAACGAGTATAAAGTTAATGAGTTTAAAGTAGTTTGAGAGGCTGCATTTGTTTCTAGGTCATTGGTTTGCTCTTTGTTTTGGTAAGGGCCTGCAACAGGGAGGAACTGTATCGAGGGAATACTGAATCAGATGGCACTGCCTCTCGTGACAAATATGCACAGCAGACTTATTTTTTAAAGTCGTTGATGTTATGATAATTTTAAAAGTGAGGTAAAGCTTTTTTCTTGAAAGGACCTAATGTATAAACGTTGTATTTTTATTTTCCTTAGTCCCTGGTAAGTCTCAGTGCAGATGGCACATCTTGTGCTGGATGAGGCCTGTCAGAAGTGTTTATAAAATGCATTTATTAGTGAACATCCAACTGTTTTCGTGTTGCAGGGCTCGGGAAACGTTTGCTAGAGAGTGCTCTGAAATTAAAATGGAATTTTCCCCTCACCTCTTCAAGTGGTTTCTCTGCCCCTTCACTCATCATGAGTCACCAGCTTCTCCAGCACAGTTGTTTTTGGGATGTGTGAGCGAGGCAGCCTCTGACTGTGGGACATCTGCCCCTTCCTCAGATGCTTTTTGGTGCTGCTGGTTAATGCTTCAAATTCCTCCCGGGGCACTTGGTAGCTTTTAGAGTAATTGGCTCTTTTTGGGATGGTGAAGGCGGAGGTTAAGCAAATATTTCTCTTCACTATTAGGTTACAAAAGAATATTTAAGGCTTTTCCAAAATTCTCCTGCCCACTTTGCTTTTCATGACTGCCATGAAAGCTTCAAACTGAGATGTGTTTTCTTAGTGCTTGTGGGTTTTCTTTCTCTTGTCTGTCACATGGCACACAATGGTTGATTGTAGGATTGCTTGTAACTACTGGATTGTTGATGTTTTTTTAATTTTTTTTTTCCCCCAAAATGCATTTCAGGGCTGGGGAGAAACCATCTGTAAATAAACTCGTTTTCTATTCACAGGCTGTGTAAACAGATCCAAGTTTGGGTCTAGCAGTCTTGGAAGTAATTTCCATTACAATCCTAACTTGTTAGTTGTCTCATCTGTGGTGGGAAAGCTTTTTTCTTTTTCATAGAGGATATTAATATTAAATCAGTTCTGATCCACTGGAATAATTCATCCCTCAAAGCATTGCACCAAGATATCTCGAATTACTGACTCCTGAAAGAGGCTGTAATAAGGAAGATGAGACCTGGAAATTAATAATATGCTGATGAAAAAATAGTATTTTTTTGTTCCCACTCTGTCTCAGATTTAATTTGACTTTTTGGGGAGGTCTTCCCACTGTGATCATAAACACAAAAGTCTCAAAACAGTGTTTAAAATTGACATAAATTTGTTCTGTTTGTGTTCTGAAATTGTGAATTGCATCTGTTTCCTGCTGCAAGAGAAGTTATGTGTGTGGGTAATGAAGAAACACACATTTTACTGGGGTCTCAGAGCAGCAAATTAAAAAAAAGAGGCTGTAAATGGAATTTAACCTCCAGCAGGAGGAAGTGGCTGGTCAGAGGCCATCCCAGGTAAATTCCCACTGTGGTTAGATGTTTGCCAGGATGGCTTTGCACACCAGCATGACCTGTCAGTGAACCCACAGCTCTTCAGCAGGGCTTTGCACTCCTCATTTGTTTAAGGCTGGTTTGATAACAGGGTCACACCATCAGCTCTATGAACACATGTTTCTGCAGTCCATGGTATTTTCTGGAACTACTTGGAATAGCACAAGACTGGCCTGTTTTGCTTAACTTGTGGAATTTGGTTGCATCAGAGCATGCAGTCATTTGCTTGTGTGTAGTTGTGGATGTTGGTGTCCTAAGGGATCTGGAAAACAAGAGTTGTGTGAGGGGGGTAATTTCCTGCTGCTCATTCTTCTGAGATTCCCTGAATGTGTTTCTTATTGGAGTCTTTATTAATGGCTCTGAATAGGTTTGGTGGAGAATTTTAGGGAAAATATTCCGTGTTGGAGGGGGCTTGGAGCAGCCTGGGACAGTGGGAGGTGTCCCTGCCCATGGCAGGGGTGGCTCTGGATGGACTTCAGGGTGCTCACCATTCCCAGGGCTTGGCTTTTTGTGCTTTTTCATGCAACACCCCAGGGTTTGAACTGATCCCCGATTCTGCAGAGGGGAACAAAAGGCTGCTTGATGTGAATGGGTGGCAATCCCTCCTTGCTGAATGGCCTGGTTTGGCAGCTGAGGGGAGAGGCTGTGGCTGTGCTGGGGCTGGCAGCCTCAGCAGGGTGAACTGATGCTCCCCCAGCATCAAACATGACCTTGGGCAGCAATGTTTGGCCTTTTCCAAGCAGGATTGTGAGCAGGGCAACAGTGGCTGTCTTCAAAAATAAGCACAGGGGCAAGGGATGCACCAAATGAATGGCAGAAGCTGTAAACAAGGCTTGTGTTTTTATGGAGTATCATGAGAATTTCATTCTTTCTCGAGTCACCTGCTCAGTCTCTCTTCTCTTGAGATTATTATCATTATTTTTTTAATCTCCTGCACCAAATAAGGGCATTAACTTAGAAGAAATCTGCAGTGTTTTGCCACACTGACAATAGTGCCTCACACAATAATGGGTGATGAAACTGGATTGTGGCACACTCACACTCTTTTGCTCAAATGCAGTTTAAAACAAAATACAAAAAGATTTCTTTTGCTTTGTGTGTGGTTTTTTTGGTTTTTTTAAGTTGCCATAAAAGTGTGACTCTGTCCAGTTCGAATCAGGCTTCAGCCTTGCTTCTGTGGTCACTGCCTTGTTCTCAGAGCTCTGGATTATAATGCCTGGTGCAGCCAAAGGTTGTGTTTGATATTTAGAAAATCATTCTTAATGTCATTCTGATCTCTCAGATCATGAGAATTTCAAGCGTTGTACTGCTGAAGTCAATGGTTAAGAATGGAGAATTAAAGCTTTTTTTTCATACCAAAGTACAGTTATGGCTGTGACAGCTGTTAATCACATATTCCCAACCTTACACAAATATGTTTTGGCAGCTGCAGGCCCATTGGGTTGGCCACCCCTGACTCAGCACTTCTGTCCCTGGTGAATATATGTTGCTCCCACATAGAAATGACCATAAAACATCTGTGATGTTTGAATTGGGGGATTCCACTCCTCCTCTGCACATCAAAGCCTTCTGGTCAGCAGTGTTTGCTGTAGCCATGCCTGAGCTCCCTGCACTTTTATTTTCCATATGAAGGCTGTTTGGAATGACATCAAACCAGTGCTCTTGAGTTTGTTCACGTTGCTGTGGAGTTCCTCTTGTGGGAAATGGCAGACTTTTCTTTCAAGATGCAGTCAGTAGGATTTCTGTTTTGAGAACTACGATGCTCAGTGGGTTTGTTGACACCCTCTGTTAGGATATTCAGGAGTGGAAGGTGTAATATTTGTCCTGTTTTTGCTTATTAAGGATTTGGTCTTTGATGTGGAATGTTTGAAGCTGTTTGGCTTTAAATGTCATATCCTGTCACTCATGTTTCTCTTTATCAGGAGCTGTAGGGATAGGACAAGGAGTAATGGGTTCAAACTGAAAGAAGGGAAATTGAGGTTGGAAAAATGGAAGGAATTCTTCCCTGTGAGGGTGGGGAGGCCCTGGCACAGGGTGCCCAGAGAAGCTGTGGCTGCCCCATCCCTGGAAGTGCCCAAGGCCACGTTGGATGGGCTTGGAACAACCTGGGATAATGAAAGGTGTCCCTGCTCATAGCAGGGGGCTGGAATGGGCTGATCTTTAAAGTCCCTTCCAGCCCAAGCCATTCTGGAATTCTGTGTTTGCTGTTAATGCCAAGTGACGTGGTGGAAGCAGCGTTTCTCCCCACGGCTGTTTCTCCCCGTCTCTTACTTTGAGGAGCAGGCAGTCTCCAAAATCTTCAAAATAAGGTCTGATTTTTTTTTCTCAATGTGAGATTTCCATGAAGAGGAAGCAAACAGTGCAGGTCACACACCACTGACCCCACAACAGCAGAGGAGAGCTGGAAGGAAGCACAGGTCAAAGATCAGAACATTTGCCCGCCAGGATCTACTTCCTCCCCATCTCCAGAAGATGCAATGATCATTTCCACTGCCAGCACATTGGGATGACTTGGAAAGCATCCAGCATTTCTGGGCTGAGTGGCTGAGTCCCAGTTCTGTCAGAGAGGTGCGTGGTAGCAGCTCACCCATCATCCCTGTCACGGGGAGCAGCTCTTCCCCTCGGCGGGGCCGCGGCGCAGTTTGGCCGCGCGTTCCGCTGACACCAGCAACTGCCCGTCCTCATCCCAGCTGCAAAAACAACCTTCCCTGCTACCTTCAGCCCTGCTTGGCACCTGCTGCTGCCTTCCAGCTGGGAGGGAAGAGGAGAGGCAGCCTCAGCCCAAGGTGATTGCAGTTTGGAGCTGTGCAGAACGGGTGCATCTCCATATTCATGGAGTTGTTCTTCGCTGGAGGCAATCTCCATGCCTTGTCTTGGAGGTTGGCAAAGCTTTTCACAAGGACAGGCAGTGATAAGATAAAGGGGAATGGCTTCACACTGGCAGAGGGCAGGGTTAGATGGGGTGTTAGGATTAAATTCTTGGCTGGGAGGGTGGGGAGGCCCTGGCACAGGGTGCCCAGAGAAGCTGCCCCATCCCTGGAAGTGCCCAAGGCCAGGTTGGATGAGATTTGGAGCAGCCTGGGACAGTGGAAATGTCCCTGCCCATGGCAGGGAATAGAATTAGTTGGTCTTCATGGTCCCTTCCAACCCAAACCATTCTGAGATTCTGTGACTTTCTCACACTTTGCCATTTCATGAGGTTTTCAGATTTTAAATTGGTGGAATAAGTTGGAATGGTTCTTTCCCAATTTCTGTGGGAGCACTCAGCAAGGTTTGGTGAACACAGCAAGCTTTGATTTGGGGAGTTTTGCTGGTCCCAAGTCCATTCTGGATTTCCAATTAAAAATTGCATACAGAGGCTGGATAAACTCTTCCTTCCTACATGGTTTGGACTAAAATTTGTGAGTTTGGCACCGAGAAGTTTCTGTTCTGCTCTTCAGCTTCCTAAATTCTTTCAAGTGTTAGAGTAAATAATTTTATCCAACACAGTGGATAGTGTCTGCAAGGTCCTCCTCAGCTGCAGGAAAAGCTGAACTTTAACTGCTTCCATCATGGGTGGAAAAAACCTTGTGGAGAAGCTGCAGCTTGAGTGTCTTGGAAGCTTTGGAGTGAAAGAGCAAAGAATTGCTTCCAGGATTGTCCTCTTCCAGTACATTTCCCTAATCCCTTACCCTGTGTGTTGCTCTGTGTGTTTCTGCTGATTTCTCTGCTGCTGCAAATAGTAAAAAGATAATATAAATGTAGTCAGGAATCCCCTCAGAGCACCCCACTCCTGGTGTGCAAAACTGCTGCATTTACTGATCCTTCAGAATGGCAGCTTTAATGCCAGATTTGATAGCTTGGCACGTTGGAATTACTCTTCCCCCAAGTGTATTTTTGTGTCTTCTGCATGAATATAGTGTCTAGGAGGTTCATGTTTTCATAGAGATGAGGAGGATTTGGCTGGGGAAAGAATGCCTGAAAAAAGAAAGCTGAATGAACCAGATTTTCAGCTCAGTGTGAAAAGCTGGATTTGTAGCCTGTTTGAAATGGGAATTTTGAGACATTCCAGAAAGCCAAGTGCTGTTTGTCTTTGGAGTGAAGAGGTTATTGCAGGGGGACTCTGTTGTCTAATAAGAAATAATTCCTAAGTTTTGGTTTTTCTGTTTTGTTTTGTTTTTTGGTTGGTTGGTTGGTTGAGTTTTTTTGGGTAGCTTTGTCTTGTGCAGCATTAAAGACATAATTTCTTCTTACATTGACAAGATGGTCCACCCCAAAAAGCTGTATTTGTGGTGATCCGCCCCAAAAAGCTGTATTTTTGCCCTGTTTTCACCTCTGAGCATGATTCTTTGCTGATCATTGCTATTGAAGCAATAAGGAATGGTGTTATCTTTGCCTTAACTGGCTGTTTAATGTACAGACATGCAAGATCATGGCTGAATTACAAACATTGGACTCTCAGAGATGTTTGGGGGGTTTAGTCATTAATCCCAAGGGAAGATAAGTGGGGAAGTCTCTTGTACAGGCACAGAGATGTAAACATGGTAGGTAAAAAGAGTAAGGTGGGGCAATGCCATCTTTTATGGATGTATTTTCTCTAAAATAATTAAAATTTGATAGGTGCTCATTGCTCTCCAGTGATGAACAGCTTCAGGTATTTGTGTTTTATTTATGAGGGCTTGGAAAACAGCAGCAGCTGACATTTGGAAGCATTTGGTGTACAGGGAGTAAAATATTTGTAAAATATTTGATGTGCCCAGACTCCAGACCTCAGACAGGCCCCAGGATGAGCAGCTTCTGATAAAACTATTTAGTTTTCTCAGGCATGTGTGTGATTAAATTTAAAGCACTGCTTGAGCTCTGAGCCTCTGCTTCTTGCTTAATTGTGAAGAGGCAGGAAAAACTCCTGGATTAACACAGAACCTTTTAAACTTTGCCAAACAGATCCTGTCCTGAGAGCCTTGTTCTTCACTTTGGCTCACAGAATCCAACAGGACAAAGGGATTTCTGAGCATCGGGCGGGAAATCTTGATTTTTGGTTTTATGATCCATCAAGCAAGTGCCTGTTCAGGGCACATGAGCATGGATTTTTCCTTTTTCTCATCCTGTGGGTGTTGGGGTTTGTGGAAATTCTGCAGTGGGATGCCTTGAGCCCAGACTGACTGAGGGAGGGATGGAGGAGGAGGACAGGCTGTGGTTTTACTCCATGGAAGAATTGTGTGAAATTCCCCATCCCTGGAAGTGTCCAAGTGCTCCAGCTTGGAGCAACCTTCCATGGGAGTGTCCCAAATCCCAGCAGGGGGTGGAATGAGGTCCCATGATTTTAGAAATAACCTTCCCTGTGTGCTTTGTTGTGTTTCCTAGAGTGGAATTTTGGGAGCAGGGAAGCAGGCAGGCTGCACAGAGGCTCTACCACCATTTCCTCTGGCTCCTTCCAACACATTCCTTAGTGGTGGCTGGCTTGGGAAGGCTGCTCCGTGGAAAATGCACCCAAAATTCCATTTGTTGGAGGTGGGAGCTGTGGGTTTGGGCAGTGGGAGAGCCAAAGTCCAGCTGCAGCTTCCTGGGATGGAGGGATAAACCCTGAAAGTTCCCCAGGGACCAAAAGTGAATTTAAAACCAGATAGAAACAGGAGAAATAAAATATATCTAGAAAAAAGGAATGAGGCAAGATGGAAAAAAAATGCTCTCAAGTGTGCTATAATTTAAAAATGCTTCTTTAAAAATCCAGTTAAATCATCAGGCCCAATTTGTTCTAATTATGTAAAGACACACATTACTTGAGCAGCACAGTTTTGGTTCATCTTCCAAAGTAAAGTGAGGAAGCCACTGGCCAAGTGCTTGAAATCAGGTGACTGCAGTGAAACTGGTGCTTGATCACTGGAGATTAAATTATAGAAATAAAATCTTATTTTTGAGTGACACCTTAAAGAGTCTTTGCTTTTAAGTGATGTCATTTAAATGAGTTAATTGGTTAAAGTTGAGAAAGCAATAATACAAAAATCATACCAGTTTCTTTCCTGTATTCTGGCTAAAAATAAAAGTGTGAGAGGATGAGATAACTTGCACGATTTTCAGTTATCATCTGTAGTGAAATGGCAGCATATTTCCTCTTTACTGCATCAGCATAAGTGCAAAGCATATTTTATCTTTAACCTTTCTCATGTACCAGCACTTTTAGAACTTCTATCTTTCCTCATTAAAAAAACCCGACCAAAATGTCATCTCTGTTTATTCCAACAGAATTCCAGGCTGTGATTTTGAATTTTCTACTGAATTAGAAATATTGCTGATCACCATTTCATCAGCATAAAATGAAGCCTGTAAATAAATGTTGGGGTTTATTTTAGTAAAAACAGCTGTATCAGAAAGAACCATCCCATCTTGCCCAAGCAGGGGACAGTTGATACAGATGCAAACCAAAACTCCATGGTAGAACAGAAAAAGAAGCTCCCAACTCCTGTTTTTAGCTGATTTTCCTTTAACTTCTTTGATTACACAACTTCTCTATTAATTCTTTCTGTTCTGGGCACTGTTTTGTTTAAAAACAACAAAGAGCAAAACACTCAGACCTGTTTTGTTCATCAAGAGAAATTGATGGCTTTTTGGTTCCTTTTGATTTTGTGAGTTCATCTCTGAGGAACTGAAATTTTAAGGAGGTGATTACTGAACAGCTTCGTTGGAGGTAGATTTTGCTATTTAAATCTATATTTTTCCACCTGAATCTCTGTAGATTCTCTCAGATAAATTGTGGTAAGGAAAAGGACACGATAATGGATTTTTACTTTGGGTTTGGAGGACTTCATATAACAATTGAAATCTCAGAATTCCATTTTTTCCCTTTAAAATGCCAGTGGTGGTTCCTCAGTTTTGCCTTTCTGAGGAGACACATCTTGTTATGTGTTAGCTTATGATTACAAAGCAGTAAAAATTACTTTTTTCTTTGGTAAAGAAGTAAAATGATGGTCTTAAATTATTTAATTTTTAATTTAAAAAAAACAACCCATTGCCTTTTCCTTCATAAATTTGATTTGTTTTCTCCCTGCCTGGAAACACAGATTTTTATTTTTTTTTTGTCAGTAAAAAGAAGAGACAGATATTTTCTTTCAAATATTTTGGTTGTCACATCTCTTAGTTCTTTCATCTCTAAGGAATAAATAAATTCCCCTGCAGCTGATGAAAGATATAATCTTTTAATGTTCCTTGGGTTTGTACTCTGTAATACTGTGGGGGGGTTTTTTTTCTGTGTCATGGTCTGTGCATTCAACATGGGAATACAATAAAATTGGTTTACATTTATTCCCCCTATCTTCTGGTGAATAAACCCTTTTAAAATCCATCTTGGTTTGGATTTTAATGTATTTGAAGGTATATTTTCTTTTTTTTTTCTCTTTTCCCTATTTTATACCCTGGCCTGTAAAGCTGTTGGGCATCTATTCCTTTTTCAGTATATCAGCAGCTCCATGGGCATTCTTTGATTTTCATGATCTTATGTTCAAAAATGTTTATTATTCCCCAGGAAAGTGAGCTATTTCTAGTAGCTTTTCAAACCAATGTAATGCACACAGTTGCAATTTGAAAAGGTTCTTTTCTGGTTTGGTTTTTGCTCCAGCTGAGTCAAAATTGGGGCCTTTTAATTTTTTTTTTCTCATGTGGTATTTATTTGTATCTTTTGTGCTGCATTAGTTGCTAAATAGTACTTTTGTGGTCAGGGTCTGTTTCTAGCTTTAGCTTTGCAGTTTTGGAGGGATGATGCCAAATATTTTGCAAAGGAAGATCTGCCAAGAAAATTTCATAGGAGGATAACCAACCTCTGCTTAGAAGCACATAGCTGACTCCTTTTGTTATTTTTTTCCCCCTAAATAAATGTTCAGATGTGCTTTATTTGCTTTATTATTGTTGCCCTTATTGCCACAGGTCTTTGTCCTTCAATAATTATCACCAGGGCTGAGAATGAAATGTTTTTGTGGCTGCTGAGACCTGCAAAGCCCCTTTGCTCGTACAAATCCTCAGTCTGGTTTTTCTGGAGAATAAAAGGGTTGGCCTCACATCATTAATGAGCTGTTAATCCCTTATTGCTTGAGTTAATTGGCCTTGAGTAAGAAAGTGTCACAAGTCTGTGAGTGAGAGGTAGCTTCTCCTCCTCCCAATTCTCCCTGCCAGAGATAAAGTATCTGCATTTCACCACTTGCCAGTAAAAGTAAATACATTTAAGCCTTATTTGCATTATAGCTGCGCTCAGGAGTGCCAGTTGTGGATCTGGGATTCAGGTTTTAATGTGGAGTTTCTTTAAATCCTGGGACTTCTGTGTGTTCTGGGTTCTGTCCTTTTAACAGGGGGAACTGAAGTGCAGTAAATGTGGAAATTGGGAATGACAGCTGGGAATTTTTCCTCCTGCCTTGTCTTGCTGGAGGTTCTGAGGGATGAGGAGTGGCAGTGTCCATCTGGAGAGCACCCACAAAATCAATATTTGTGCTTGGACAATATTCAGCTCAGAGATGTAAAATGATGCCTCTGATGCCACTATAGAATAAACCAGTAAAATGAGCATGCAAATCTTCCTTTTGGGTTTATCCCACAGAGCAGTGATGGTGATGGATGGCTGTAAGAGATTATTCTCTTTTGCTGTCTGGAATCTATAAAGTCTCTGTTTGGGAGATAGTTTCTGAAAGCCTCTGTGCCTTCTACTATAAAGGAGCCTGGTACTGCTCTCCAAAAATGCAGCTGGAGGGAACAATTGCCTCTGCTTGCTCAAAGACAAACAGCCCTGAAAATCAGAAATGGTGTTTAGGTGCCTTTTTCAGCAGCAAAGAGAGCCAGAGGTGTGAGCAGAGCTCCAGGGAGGAGGGGAGTGTCCCCCTGGAGCAAAGGATGAGAGAATTGGGATTGTTCAACCTGGAAAAGAGAAGTGTTGGGGTGACCAAATTGTGGCCTTGCAGTGCCTGAAGGAGCCAGCAAAAAAGATGGAGAGAGAATTTGGGCAAGGGCCTGGAGTGACAGGAAAAGGGGGATGGATTCCCAGTGCCAGAGGGCAGGGTTGGATGGGATATTGGGGAGGATTCTTGGCTGGGAGGCACTGGAGCAGTTTTCCCAGAGAAGCTGTGGCTGCTCCTGGATCCCTGGCAGTGCCCAGGGCCAGGTTGGATGGGTTTGGAACAGCCTGGGGTAGTGGAAATGTCCCTGCCCATGGCAGCACTGGATGAGCTTTAAGTTCCCTTCAACCCAAACCATTCTGGGATTCTGTGATTCCAGGACAGTTTCTGCCTGGCACAAGTCAGCCTATCCAGTAAGATTGGCACATTTGCCAGAGTTGTCCTACTTTTGGTTTTTTTTTTGGTTTTTTTTAAACTTTCCTTGTTTGTTCCCCTTACATTTTGAATCCATCCACAGACCTTTGGAGGTGAGGGAGCAGAATATGTTCAGCATCTCTTACAGAGATGGTCTCAGCACGAAGCAGGAGGGACTTACCCAGTCCACTGCTCTCTGTAGGTTTTCTTGGGATGGGGCTGTGGGGAATTCAGGCCTTGGTTATGTTTATTATGTAAAAGAGAAGGTGAAAGCCCAAACCAAGAACTGCATCTGGGTGGGTTTGGTACAGGAACCATCTGGGAGGTAGAATCCATGGATTGTGTGCCATTGCCAGGAGAGTTCTTAGGGTGTGCTGGTGCTGGGAGAGGAACCAACATTCCCTCTCCTCACTCCAAAACTGGAAATCAATAGTGGGAGCTTTTTTTGGCTGGATTTTGGGCAGAGCAGCTCTGGGACTTGGACAGGTGATTCTTCCCCTTGCCACCCTCCTGACACCAAGGTTTGGATCTGCTTTCAGCAAATCTGCTTTGGCTCTGGCCTCTTTGCTGATTTTCAAGGATTTTTCATTTCAGAGCTTTCAGAGAGTTTGGTTTTTGACAAAGTAAATGTACAGCACTGCGGTGTCCTCTCGTGAAGGATGGCAATTTTAGGCTCACACAGTGCAAATTAACTCTTGTTGCTGTTCATCTGGGTTTTCTGAATAGTTTGCTGGCTTCATATTGACATTTTATGAATCCTCAGCTCCACAATCAGGGTGTTAAACTCAGCTGCTAAAGAGGTGGTGTTTGAGAAGAACAAACATCTCCTTTCCAGTCATTAAGAGGATGGTGCTGATGGTTGTTTTTTCCAGCTCTAGTTACAAAGCATTTCTTAAATCTGTCAGATTTATATGTCTCACAAGAGTAAGCAAACTTCTGTAGTTAATTATAATAAACACTAGGAATGTGTATTTAAACTTCTGCATTAGGGCATAAATTAAATTTTGCAAAAGTCCAGCAGCTCATCATCCAGCAAGAATTGCTTGTTTTCATGGTTTTAGGGCAGCCCAGGTGAGAGACATTCCTTGGGGTCACTTCAGTTGGGTGGGAGCTCTTAACAGTGGCAGATGTGAACTCAGAGATGGAGGAAGGTGAATTCAAGGATCTGTTTGATGCTGCTGTGAGATACAGAAGGAAAAATGCAGCATAATGGGAATTTCCAAACCACACAGAGCAGGTTAAGAATTATAAAGTGTAAGAGGTCAGGAACTAGAAAGCAGAGGAGCTTCTGTTTCAGTCGCAGGGCAGCAGGTCAGGTACCTTTTGAGGGGATATTCAGTAACTGAGGGCAAGCAGGCAGCACTTGAGACAGCAGAACATCGTGGTCAGTGCTGAGAGAAGCTTGGCAGGGAGTGAATAAGCTGGGGAGGGATGGGAGGGCTGCCACAGGAGCTGCAATTATGATTGAATTAAATGAAGCCACGCTCCAACAAACAGCTCTGCTCAATGGGGCTCTTCATCCAGCGCTGGGGGTGAGGCAGCGACGTTGGGGACAGCAGAGGATTTCACCATGGAAATGGAAAATACTCATTTGGAGGCTGTGAGAGGGGTATTGCTGCATGAATCTTCCCCTTCTCTGTGGTTAGAAGGAAGTGGCTGGACAAGGACACTGAGCACAGATCCAAATGTCCAAGATTCTCCAATTTTTGACAGTCTCACGTGGCTCGGTACTGTGGACCCCCCGGGGTGGAATTGTTTGGCTTGCACTTTTGAAAACAAACAAAACAGGAGTGTAGGGTGCATAACTGGTTCTGAAACCAGTTCTCTGTGTTATTTCTGGTGGTTGGCTACAGCAGGTGTCCTGCCCAGGATGTGCTTGCCCAGGTGTGGTGTTTGGGTGTGCGGTGGGAAGCGCTGCACACAGGGGTTGCCACGGCTCCCACCTCAACTTCCATTGTCCCACAGCAGCTTTTGGGAAGGAAAGTCAAGTCTCAGGGGGAAAACCCAGTGATTTCTGGTGTGTAATACTACAAAACCCTCCCAACTCCCCCAAATAGTCCTCCTAAAAGTGCTCAGTGGGATGTGCTCTATGGCAACACGCTGGGATATTCAAAAAATAAAGGGTGAGTTTTGTGTTTTGTTTTATTCTGAGCACAGATTGCATGTGATGTTCTGCACTGTTAGTATGCAGCTGCTAAAATATTCTGGAAGAGCTGTGCTCAGTGGGATGTTGTCACTCATCTTCTGGCAGGCTGTGGGACAGCTAAAGAAGAGGTGACCAAAAGGCTGCTGCCAAACTCTTCTTTCTCTCAGTAAATACACTCTGTCAATGACATTGAACAGAATAAATTTGTCTGTGGTTCACCTCATTCAAATATATCCTTGTTCTGATCCCCTTCTTGTGTAGGTCACGTTGAAGCTTTGCAATCCTTCTGCCCAAATCCAGTAATTTTAATTTTCGTTCTGTAGGGAACATGGTTTTCAGTTTTGAGTCTCATGAAATCAAATTAAGATCAATACTAATGAAGAGTAAAAGCTCTGTCCTCCTCTTGGAGAAAGTCTTACAGCAAATGTGCTGGGAATTTGGGATCTCCTTGAGGAACTGCACCACATTCCTGATGGAGGTGGTGACTCCAACACTGAGCTTGAGTCTTTCAGCCTTCAGTGTCAAGGTGAATTCTTTGGAGACTTCCTGACATAATGAAGAGATCAAGGCCAGAAGAATTAAAGACAATAAGACATCCAACAAATTTAATCTTCCTTAGAAGTGAAACACTGGAATTCAGAAGAGATCCTTGAGGTTCATTACATATATGCCATCTTTATGTGATAAATGCATATAAATTATGATTTTCTATGTTAATAGTAGCTCAGGTACTGAACAGTTCTGGATTACTTGGCATGAAGTAACAGCTTCCCTGGCCTCTGGTTGGTTTCTGCTAATTTTAAATGGAGACTTGAGATACTGAGGAAGTTCCAGGGGATGAGGAGGAGGCAAATATTTTGCTGTTGAGCTTGGAAAATGTAAATAAGATGAGTAGAAGAACTGTAATTTCTTAGTCTGAAGTTCCTCCTCTGCAGTGCAGAACTATATCAATAAGACAAATTGATGGATCATTAATTCTTCACATCAATTATTTATATTTTTGTTAAATACCATTTCTAGTTAAATTTCAGGTTTGATTCACAAAGCCAGTGATGTTGATGTGGTGCCTTGCTGTCTGTGACTTCCTTGGTAACTACACAATTATTTTTTTAAAAAAAAGGAGAATGATGCAAACTGCAGTCAGCCATGAGAAATGAGGATTTATTGAGCTCACCCATCCCAGAGTGATCTGAGGAATCCTGATGTGACAGTTTTCATCTCTGGGTGTGTACACGGAGAACCAGTTCTTAGCCCTCGCCTTCTTGCATCTTTAATGAGAGCAATAATTCATTATTGATGGAGTTTTCAGCTGGCAGGTGGGAAAGGGGGAAGGTGGGGCTGTGCAAAGCTGCTGCAACCCAGGATGAGGGAACAGGGACACTGATGGGGGGGTGAGGTCTCCTGGGAAGAATTTTGGGTGATTTGCTGCCTGCCCACGATGCCAATAACTGGAGAGCTAAACCCATTCCTTATCTCTGAGCATCCAAACATTTTGAGGCTCAGGGAATAGGTTTTGCCTTTGGTTCTGGCACAGGAGTCAGTGGTCATGTGTGGTGTTGGTGTCACCAACTCAAGGATGAGCCTGGTTGGAAAATAAAAACTGTAGGAGCAGAAAACTGCTCTGAGGGCGAGTGCCTCAGGCAGCTCCATGTGTTTGGTTCATAAATATCAGCCCAGTGGGGAGTTCTCTGTTCCAGCAGGCAAAGTTTGATGGTTGAAACCCAAAATAGTTCATGCCCAAGCTCTAGATTGTATGGATGGGCTTAATGGTGATAATGGAAAGCAGCAGGAGAGGATTTAGTGAAACTTGTGTGTGAATTGCAGTGATCCCCAGCCTGGACCTTCAAGTCCCAGGCAAGCAGAACTTTGGCAGGCTCCCTCCTTTCCTTCAGGCCTCAGCATGACAGTGGCAGTTACTGCTTGTGTGGAAAAGGAATGTTTGTGAGGAACAGGATCCTTTTCATAAATAATCTGGATAATCTGGAACCCGTGCAGTCAGCTTTACCTGAACCCCTGAGGTGTTTGTGGATGAAGTGTGGATAGTGGAGCATCCCTGGCTTCAGCAGGGCAGGGTGTGTGTCCCTGCTGGGAACATCCCACTTCCACAGTGATATCACTGGTGTAACAGAACCAGAGAGGCCTCATCCTTTATCCAGCTCCTTCTGGGTGTTGAAGGACACCAAGGATTTTGTTGTGGTCTAAACCACCTCGATAGGAAGGTGCTGTCAGAAGTGGTGATTGTTTCCTCTGTGGTTTGCAGATGACTCCGTGGTTCAGTGATTTGGTCTGCAGTGTTTGAGTCCATTGTACATTTGTCCAGGTTCACTTTGAGCTGAGGTTGAGTCGTGTTTGTGTCCTTGGCCTGCACTTTGAAAGGCCAGTCATTGGGTTTTGTTTTGTTGGGGTTTTTTCCTGGCTTGAAACCCCTTTTTTTTTTTGGAAGCTTGATAATTTTTGATAAAACAGAAGGGTTAATCCTTCAGATTCTTGATTTCCCTGTTTTTAAGACAACTTCTTGTCCATACACAGGGGAAGAGTGCTTGTTCTGTTGTGACTCCCTTCACAGTGTCAAATTTGCTCCACATCCTCATCTTAAGGAGTCCAAATTGATTTAACTTAACCCAGTTTTCCCTTGGTTTTCTATAATCCACCTCTTCACCAGATTTCACCTGTTCAGAAGAGTCTGCAGGTGTGTTAGGGTAAGAATGAAACAATTGGGTTTGGATTCCTGTAACTCTTGGATGCCACAGTGCCTGACTGAATCAGGTTGTGTGTCCAAAGCAGTAGAGTTTAACTCTGGTGATGGTGCCTGAGTGATTTAGTCATTAGAAAGTGTTCATGAAACCCCCTCTTACAACTTTCTCTATCTGAGGTTTCTGTAATGTCTTCTTGCAGCACTGAATTCCCAGTGTGAAGTTTGGATCATATCCAGAGAGGACAGTTCTGTAAAGGCTTAATTGGAGCTGCAGCTTCTTCCTGAGCATGGTGGGGACTGAGATGTTGTTTTCAGAGTGAAGTTGTTGCAGGGAGCTGTGACTCAGCCCTGGTGCATCTGCAGTGCCTCTCTCAGCCCCTCTCAGTTCCACTTTCAGGCCACACTGAGCTTTAGCACCGTGAGATGGGTGAGCTCTGTGTGATCCGTGCTCTGACAGCCCCTGCTGCATCCTTGAATGGCAGAAACTTCCCTTAAAAATGGGGTTTGAAGGCAGGAACTCTCATTGCCAGGCTCAGGCTGGACATCAGGAGGAATTTCTTCAGGGAAAGGGTTGTCAGGCTTTGGAAGGGGCTGCATCCCTGGCCAAGGAAGGACTGGGCAGTGCTCTGGGCTGGGGACAAGGTGCTGCCAGTCACTGCTTGGACTCAAATCACCTTGGGGGGCTTTTCCAACCTCACTGATCCTTTAGTTTGCTGGTAGATGTTTTAAACTCTGGAAAAGAACTGCCAGGAACACTTCACAGTTCCATCCAGGCTGATGCTGTGCTAATTGCAAAGCCAGGCAATCCTCACCCAGGTTGGTCCCAGCTTTGTGTTGTATTTCTGTCACACAGCACCCTGTCTTTGCACAATTTGTAAAACTCTGTGAGGTGCCTTGCATTTTCATTAAATACATCTTAACTCTCTCATTTCAGGCTAGAAATCTTCATACAGGGGAACTGGCTGCTGTAAAAATAATCAAGTTAGAGCCTGGTAAGGTTGACATTCTTTCCCGTATTTTTGAATCGCATTTTCATTTTTTCCATGTGTTTATTTTCACCCACTGTGAAGTTCTAGACAAAAGAAGTGTTTGGGTTGGTTTTTTTTTTTTCTGTCGTTTCAGTGGTTAGATGACAGGAAGCCCTGCAGGATGTACCATTGCTTTTGGCTGGGTCCTGCTCACGATTTCCTTTTTTGTTCTTATCTCCCTTATCGATTGCTGCATAAAGAGATGTTGCAATGACAACGTGGTTTTAGTACAAAGAGAAGATTAAGGGCAGGTGGTAAATTGTGAGCTCTGAGACACTGAGGAGCTGGTGGGCTGTGGGAATTGAAAGGAGGAAGGGATCAGGCTGGGAAAACCAGAGCCCTGAGCTTTTTAATGTGCCATTTTTCTCTGTGTGTGCTGAGGGTGGCTCCCCAGGGATTTTCTGCCACTCCTCCTAAAAGCAGGAGACCCAGGAGAAGCTCCTTTGCTGAGCTGATGCCTCATCCTGCAGAGAGCTGAAATCTAAAATTGTGTCCTGAGTGGAAATCATAGAATCCTGGAATGGTTTCTGTTGGAAGAGAACTTAACAGACCATGCAGGGCTGCAGGGCCTGAGGGGAGGGTTAATTTTTATTTGTGGTTGGTTCTGTGCAGAAAAAGAGATGGGTTTGAAGAGTGAAGGTTGAAAAAGCATGGGGAGACTTGGGAGAGAAGAGAAAACCCTCTGCCTTTGGGTGACTGTGGCCTTGGCAGAGCAGGGCTGGGTTTATGAAGTGGATGGCAGTGATTAGGCTAATTAGGCAGTGGGAATCACAGAGGGAATCCCTCAGCCCCTGTGTGAAATGCTGTGGGCAGAGTTTGGGGCAGTGGAGAGCAAACCACCCTCCCCAGCAGGGCTGGGATGCAGCAAAGAGATGCTTCAGTGCCAGAAAAAGGACAATATTAACCCACTGCTGCCATGGGGAGAAGCTTCCTCCAGCGTTTGAGTCACTGCTGCTGATGCAGATATCTGCTTTCATTCTGAATTTGGAGAACTGTTTTGAAGACTGAAGGGAAGCAGAGGCCAAGTGAAGCCCCTGCCTTTCCTTGGTGCTGCTTAAGCACCACAGTCACAAATGCAAGACTCTGGCAATCCCATTTTAATTAGCACTGATGACCATGTCTTATGTTTGATTGTGTTGGTCTGATCACCACAGGGAAGCAATTCTTGGGGGTTTGTTTGTTTAGTTGTTTTTTTTTTTAATATATCATCTTTTAAACGTTGCCAACCTGATCCCCATCCATAGCATGGAGAGCCACAGCCTCTTGGCAGGGATCTTGTTGGGTGTTTTGTTTTGTTCTTAAGGAGAATTCACAGCATTTATTTACTTAGTTATTCCTGTTTAGTTCTCATGTTCCAAATATCCCAGATTTTTAAAGAAACAAATAATTGGCTGCTCCATGCTTCAATGTTCTGACTAATTTTTTAAGACTGTATTTGCTGGGCACTATTAATTCCTGGACCAGGCCCGTGTCAGGAGCTGTTGGAATTATCTGTGGTGATTCCCTGGGAAGAGCAGCTCCTCCAAACACCAGCACAAGCTCCTGTCACACCACAAAGAACAGCTAAAAAAAAATTGGCAATAAATTCTCTAAATTAGTCACCAGAGAAATAGGCTTGTGAATTCTATACAGCATCTTGTGGAGAGGAGGAGGAGGTGTCTCATCGATGGGAATTAATTAGCAGATGGAAAAATCAGAGCTCCAAACTTGATGAATACACAGACAGAGGAATTGGGAGCAGAAGACAAAAGGCTCTGAAGCAGAGAGTGCTCCAGAGGAGGTGAGGGATGTGTTGAATGAAAGCTGAAGGAGCTGCACACAGTAAAATGACAGGATTTGGGGAGATTCAGGATGTTGCTGACATGGCAGGGGCTGAGTCCTGGTTTGTTCCTGTTCCTCCCTCATCTGCTGCAGGTAGTGAGCAAGCAGGCAAAGAGATTCCAACTTACAACAGATCCCAGCATGGAGCTGTGTTTGATTTCATCAGCTCTTCCCTCTGTGTCTTCTCCAGGCAAGGGAAACAAACTCAGTTTTGAAGGTTGCTGTCACTGCTTCATTGGAATTTGGGGCAGTACTCAAGGTCTGCTCCCACAGCCACTTGAGCTGTGCTGGGGAGTCAAAATAGCGTTTTTCACTCTTTTTTTTTTTTGGCATGGACTTTGGAGAGCATTAGGCAAAAGTATTATGGCATGCTAATGACATTTCCCAGCATTCCCTGAGTACAAATGCTTCAAATAATTTGGGAGCCAATTCTATTTCAGAAACTAATCCAACTGTACTCAGCAGCACAGCAGCCAAAACTGTCTGAAACACTAAAGCCTCTTCCTTCTATGGGTTTAGCAGATGAATCGAGAGGGGACTCAATACAAAGAGGGAACTATTTGCCAGTGGAGTTTTCAGCCACTGAACTTTCTCCCTGGGAAAATGTCATAAAAAATATTTGAAAATACGCTACTGTCTGTTTTAAATGCCCCTGTCATGGTAAATAATGCCCTCAGAGGGTTGGTGTGATCTGTTGTGCTCTGAACCTCCTGCAAGGTTACAGAAGAATCTCACTGCTGGTTTTTTTCTTTTGTTCCAATGATGACATTTTCCATTTGAGATCCCAGAAATAGCCAGTTACCTATTTCCAGTTGGATGTGAAGCTGGCCATGGAGCTGTAGGGAGGCAGAGTCATCCAGAGGTGTGTGGTGTTGTGCTCAGTGCATTCTGAGCCAGGTCTGCTTCATTCTGTGTGTGTTGAATGCCATGGTTCAGATGAGGGAGAGGATATTCCACCCAGGATCACAGGTCTGCTCCCTCTGGGCCATGAGAACAGCCCAGCAGAGCTGCACTGTCACTCCAGGCCCTTTGGGAATGAGGACAGCAGTGCAGCCTCATTTTCCATATAATGAATTCCCTAAAGATGCCATGAACTATGGAAAAGAATGAGCCTGAGGCTGATTTCAACTAAGCCTGAGGCTGATTTCAACTAAGCCTGCTGGGCTTGAGCTGCTCTTGGCAGCACCTGGAGTTGAAAAAATATGGAAATAACTTCTCAGAACCACACACACCTTCCCTGCCTTGTGCTGTGTAGCCTGGTTGGGTTTGGGGTCCTGTTTGGGGCTGAATGCCTGAGGTTCCAAGTGTTCCAGGGCCATTAAAACCTGGACATGGCCTTTGTGTGCCTTTCCACGTCCTGCATGGTGCTGCCCCAGCCTCAAAGCTGCCCAAGTCACCTTTGGAGGGGACACAGAGCAAAGCAGAGGCAGCATGGACTTTGGATTTGGATGTTTGATTTGTTGAAATGTGGTCAGATTTTACTTTGCATCCTTACAGTGAATTTATTTTCCACTATTCTTCTGAAGAAATATGTGGATCCAGAGCAGGATTCAGGTAGTTCACTTAAAACAGAGTTTCTTGGATGGGGAAGGTCATCAGAAGGGTTTGGGGTGGGAGAAGGAGCTTCTGTGATGAGAGAAGAAGCTGGAAAATTGCTCTGGTGTTGGACCACTCACTCCAAACTCGCGTGTGCTCCTTGCTCTGGAGCTCCTGGCAATGCATCACCATAGGGAATATTTTATATCAGCAGAGAGATAATGAGGACCATCAGTGGTTAGAGTTGGCAGCTACATGCCCAGCAGGAAAATTTGCTGGTGGAAACATCACTGGTTCCAAATAGCTGTTTCCTGCTTGGAATCAAGTTTCTGAGTTTCAAGTTTGGGGAATTGAAATTCTTTCTGTCCCGACTGCAGGTTTCCATGAGTCCTGTGAAAAGCAGTCTGGATAAAACAGCTTAAAAAAACCTCTCTATATAAGATATGGCTGAAACAGGATGAAAGAACATTTGGGGAAAGCCATCCCTATTCATGAGCACAGCCTGAACCTTCTTGAGGTTCAGGAGAGTGGTTTGGAGTGAGTGGTTGGGATCTGGTGAGCACAGGGATGTCAGGAAGACAGCACAGAGGAGCTGTGACCTGTGGATGTTGCTTGGCTGTGAATTTTGTGAACTGACGCAAATAATGTCATTCCCACAGGAATTGCTCTCCTTGTTTGGGAGCTCAGGTTGTTGAAATAAAAGATGTTTGAGGAATGGGTCCCAGCAGAGGCTGCAATGGTGTGACCCTGCTCTTTGTCCCATGCAGCAGTGTCCCCCAGTCCTGTTGTTAAATGTCATCTCACCTTTAAATAACTGATGTTAATTATAGTGTTAGAAATCCCAAGTCTTCATTACAGTATTAGAAATGCCAGGCCAGGCTGCCTGGAGAGGTTTGGAAGTAGGTTTGGGAGTCACATCTCCTGCTGGGCAGCCAGACAGCCTGGTGGGGGCTGTGGGGGAGTGGACAGGACAAGGGTGGCTGTACCTTGAATTTATGGCCTCTTCAAATGTCCAACCTCTGTCCCACCCTCTGGTGCCACTGGGATGTCTCTGAGTGCCATCATTTCCCTCCTCCCTGTGCTGCCTTCCCATCCCTCCCTCTGCTCACACACAGCACCAGCCCCGTGATGCAGCTCTGAAGGGATGCAAAAAAACCAATTTAAAACAGAAACAAGGAATTTCTCCCCCAAGAAGGAGCCTTTTGGACAGGAAAAGGATTCACAGCTGACCCAGGGAGAGTTGTGACAAGTAACCCAGGGTCATCTTGCAGGATGGGACCGCTCAAAACAGTAGAAAATATGTGCAGGAATCAACTTGCCTAAAAACCACCCAGGTCAGGAATGCTCAGAAGACCCAGTGGTGCTGTGTGATAGACACTGGAGCCACCAGAGCCTTCCCATGCTGTAGGATCCATCTAGGAAACGTGGCAGGATATCTGTACATTCCAGTTCTGCAGAGAATTACAGAATTGTGGAATAGTTTGGCTTTGAAGGGACTTTAAAGCCCATCCCATTCCAGCCCCCTTCCACCATCCCAGGTTCTCCAGGCCCTGTCCAACCTGGCCTTGGACACTTCAGGGATCCAGGGGCAGCCACAGCTTCTCTGGGCACCCTGTGCCAGGGCCTCACCTCCCTCCCAGCCAAGAATTCCTTCCCAATATCCAACTTAAATCTGCCCTTTTCCAGCTTAAAGCCATTCCCTGTGTCCTGTCCCTCCATCCCTTGTCCCCAGTCCCTCTCCAGCTCTCCTGGAGCCCCTTTAGGCCCTGGCAGGGGCTCTGAGCTCTCTCTGGAGCCTTCTCCTCTCCAGGTGAGCCCCCCCAGCTCTCCCAGCCTCTCGCCTGGGTGAGAAGTGGTGCCTGCAAGTGAAATAATTCCCTGCTGATGATGTGGCACCAGTTCTCTCCATGGTTTCCCACTAAAATACAGATTTATCATGAATTTACCAGGCCTTACCTTGCTTAGCTTATGCACTGGGCTCAGATGAGAGCCCACAGTGACAGGGCTGTGGGTTCCTGCAGTCCCCTCCCTGTTCCTGGGGAAGGAGCATCCTCCATCCAAGGAGAACCTTCCCTTGGGGGGCTGTGTGTGGTGCCCCTTTTCTGCAGAGGTAAAATTGGAGCTGCAGTGGCTCAGTCCCTGCTCAGCATTGCCCTTGGTGTGCCACACAGCCCACAGCTGCAAACGTGTGAGCAGGAAAAACCCAATTTTTCCAATGCTGTGTTATTTACCATCGAGTCCCTGAAGGCTAAAAAGGATCTCTTTGCATGGATATTTTGTCACCTTTGGTCTAATTCTTTTTATCTTGCTGTCTCCTTCTCAGTGAAGTATTTTCTACAAATGCTGTCTGGTTTTTTTCCTGCTATCCAAGGATTTCTGCCCTATTCCAGTGTCTCTTGCCAAGATTAATACTCCAGCTGCCTGGAAACTCTGAATTCCTTTGTTTTGTATTCATTCTTGTCATCTTTGAGCAACTGTACATCTTCTCTCCTATCTCTGTGTCTCATCTTTCAGAATAATTTCCTACATATTTTAGCCAAACTTTTCTCATGGATAACTTCTTTCCATCTGTTTGTTACTTCTTTATCAGCTCCCTGTCTTCTTTCCTCTTCTCCTTCCAAATCCTTTTTTTCCCCCTTTTGCTCCAGGTAACCCCCATTTCTTGCATGAATTCTTCATTTATTAAATGCAAATCACGAGATCATCTTTGCTGTCTCCCTCTACTACAGGCACGATCACTGCAAGTAATTTTTGGTGGGTTCTTATGGAGTGTTTTCTTCAATTTTTTTTTTTAATTTGTGGGAAATTTCACAGATTCCTATCCCTTCACACTGAGTGCTGAGATATTCCAGTAGGAAAAGCTTTTCATCTGTCCAGGGACCGTAGCTAAAGGCAATTTAAGCCCATTGGTAATTATCCTGTTATAAAACTGGGGATGGATTACTCTTTTTCCCCACTTCTCTGCTATGTTTTATGTGCATGAAGGTTGTTATCTTTTCACTGCCAGTCTTTTTCTAGCCCAAATCACTATATTTCCTTCCATTTTCCCTATTAGTCATGGTTTTTAGAACTGCCTTGGCTGGGAAGCTCAACCCATGTGCTGTCCATGGGCAGTTCCAGCTGCTGCCTGCAAGGTTTTGCTGTTCTGGGGATGCTTTTTGACCATGGTTTTCACATGGATTTCAGGATTCAGCTATGCTGAAATGCTGCTGCTGCTGATATTTCAAGGGTTCTTTGATTTGAAGAGGCCACAGGGATGTGGCATTGGATCCTCTGAACTCATGGACAACGAGTAGTGGAGAAAGATGGAATATTTGCAGTGTGGGCTGGGAGGATTTTGCTTGTTTAGATTTGACTTTCTTGAAAATACTTGAGTAGTTTGAAAATGCTCCAGTTATTTTCTGTGAGAATTCAACAGTTTCCCTTAGGAAGTTTGTTGCAGAAAGGGGAGGATTGAATCCATCAGGTTCAAACTGAAATTAAACAATCTTATAAAAAGGAGGGGGAGAGACTTTTGGTAAGGGATGGAGGGACAGGACACAGGGAATGGCTTCCAGTGATAAAGGGCAGGGTCAGATGGAATATTGGGAAGGAATTCCTGTCTGGGAGGGTGGGCAGGCCCTGGCACAGGGTGCCCAGAGAAGCTGTGGCTGCCCCTGGATCCCTGGCAGTGCCCAAGACCAGTTTGGACAACCTGGGACAGTGGAAGGTGTCCCTGCCCATGGCAGGGGGTGGAAGCTTTAAATTCCCTTCCAACCAAAACCATTCCATGGTTCTCTAAACTCAAAAATCCTTCATTCATGGTGATCATTTATGAGCAGGACGTGTGAATTCAAGCAAAGCTGGAGCTGCCAGGTAACCCCTAAACCAAGCCCAGTGTGAAATCTCTGCAAAATTTATGGAAGTGGTGTTGCCTTTTCTCTTTTTCATTAGTAAAAAAAATACTAGTGATGTTTATAAAAAGCCTCTTGACATTTGAAACTCTGCTACTGCTGTTTTCCTGCCCCAGTGAAGTGCTTCTCCATCTAATTCAACTTCAAGAAACCCTTGAGGATTTACTGAAATCAGGAGTGGGTTCATGGAATTGGGTTCCCTTCTGCCGTCTTAGCTCATATTTATTTTCTAAAAGCCTGGCAATCCCTCAGACATAAAGGCTGTGATAATTTCTTTTATAACACAGACGTATTTCTTTTGCCAGGGACTGTTGCTCAGGGAAGCTGCTTCAAAGCATAGCAAATACAAACATCTATTTTAAAAGAGGTTATTAAAAATATTAGCTGTGCTGTTACTTAAATAAACACATGAAGAATTCAATTTACAGCAGTGCTTGAGTCCTCTTGGACTTGTCAAAATCATCTAAATTAAAGGGAGCAGGATAAAGCACTTTATGTTTTCTGGGTTGGACATCCCTGATTTTAATATAGGAGAGAGTTTTATTTGGGAAACTTTAAACAAAAGTGAACATCCCAGAATAATTTGGGTGAGAAGGGACCTTAAAGCCCATCCAGTGCCACCCCTGCCATGGGCAGGGACACCTCCCACTGTCCCAGGCTGATCCAAGTCCCATCCAGCCTGGCCTTGGACATTCCAGGGATGGGGCAGCCACAGCTTCTCTGGGCACCCTGTGCCAGGGCCTCCCCACCCTCCCAGCCAGGAATTCCTTCCCAATATCCCATCTAAATGTCCCTTCCTTCAGCTTAAAGCCATTTCCCTTTGTCCTTCCCTGCCAAAGGATGAATAAAGGTAATAATATATAAAATATGAAGGCAGAGCTGCAGGGTTTGAGCTCAGGGTTCTGGGGAGAACATTCTCTGCTTGGAAATTCTCTCGGTGGGATTAAATATAGATGTAAATATAGATATAAATATAGATATAATATAGATATAGATATATAGATACAGATATAGATATATAGATGGAAATAGAAATGGAAATGGAAAAACAAATGGAAATACAAATAGAAATAGAAATAGCATCTCTGAAATTACTGATTTTTGATTTATGACAGTTTACCCTTTTACATTAAAAGTGGCAGAAACACTCCAGGCTATTGCTCTGCTCAGAATAGATTTTTCAGTAGATTTTTTATCCCCCAAGGATATTTAGGATGTGCCAATGTGCTCAAGTGCCCTAACCCAAAACCAGCCTCCTGACAAGGCAGCCCATGCTCAGAGTCAGCTGAGGGGGCCTGCAGCCCCTATGCTCCATCCAGGCTTTTTGGGAATGGAATACTCCAAATAACAAGCCTTTGCAATGGGATCTCCACACTCTCCAGGCAGTGCACTCTGGAATGAACTTCCAGCAATCCCTGCTCCTGTTTTTGGGAGCTCTGTGCTCCAAACCAGGTCCTGGTGGAGCTGGAGCAGCTCTGGCTGGGACTTTGATGGATCCACCAGGGCTGATCCCAATTCCCCATCCCTCCCTGGGATCCCTGTGCTGCTTTCCCAGACTTTTCCACATGTGCTGAACCATCTGAATTCACAGATCATGCTGAGGCCACCAAGCCAACCCTGCTCTCTTGGTCTTCCAGAAATATTTGTGCCTCCTGCAAGGCTGGGGTGAGGATTTCAGGCCGAGGGGCTGGCGTGCTCGCAAGGCCTTGGCCACGCTCCAGGCCCTTGGCGTGGTTTTTCCCCAGTTTTGTGCATCCCTCCAGAGCTCTCCAAATGTTCAGCAATATGTGATGCAAGCCTGTTTTGCAGGAGATGACTTTTCACTGATCCAGCAAGAGATCTATATGGTTAAAGAGTGCAAACATTGCAACATCGTTGCCTACTTTGGGAGTTACCTCAGGTAAAGCCCATTTTTTATACCAACATTTCTTCTGCTTCCCTCCTAAACCCATCTCAGTCTGCTTTAGTCCTTACATCCTCTTGAAATCTTCTTCCAGAGGTTGAAAAACCCTTTGGTTTTTTTTTCAAGCCAACCCAATTGGCTTTAAAACCCAAAAGTGACTAATAGGTTGTTTTCTCTGCTGGCCAAAAGGCTGGAATATTTTTATCACTAGGAACAGAAAGAAACTTTTCCCTTGGAGACTCTTCCAAAATATGCAGTCCTACTCACACATTTATCAGTTCTAATATAAAAGCAGCTCATTATGTCTTTAGAGCAGAATTGCTTTAGGATATTTTATTGAATTCTGGTTCTCTGGGCTATGAGAGTATGGCCAGGGAGTTAAAAATTGAGTTGCTGGTAATAACATTTTTCACAGCTCTGGTGTAACAGAGGCAGAACCAAGGTGCTGCCAGCTGGCTGCACCTTCCCATTAAATGTTACACAGAAAATTGGGGAATATTCTCCATTTCTGTGCAGCTCTGCCATTTATCAATAGACTCTGTGGGAATAGAAATCAGCACTTTGCCTGTTTGGTCTTTTTTCTACAAAGCTTCAGCTTTAGGATTCTTGGAGGGCTGCATTTAAATAATCCCTACAGCCCAAATGGACTCAACTGGAAATAAATGGCCAAATTTCTAATTCCCCAGAGCCCCCTTTTTGGAGGGCACAAAGAGGTTTTTTAGATCTAATGAGGTAATTTCAATTTAAGATTGAAACAGTGACTTCAGTGTGTTATTTAATGTCATTTTGCTTATAGCAGGCAAACCTCAGGTGTTTTTGTCTTTTACTGTAGAGTGCAAGCACCACTCTATACCACTTTACTCCCTTTTAGGTCTGATAATGTTTAAACATTTCTCAGGGGCTTTGGCATAAAATTTTCATTTTGTTTGGTGAGAATTTCTCTTGGAAACATGAGAATTTCTATTAAAAACACAAGAATTTATATTAGTAACACAAGAATTTGTATTAATAACAGTGTAACTGCTGGCCATGTATCAGAATGTGTATTTTTAACAAAAAGTGATCAAGAAATAGAAAATAATTTAATAGTAATTTAATAATTTTCAATAGAAAATAATTGAAATAGTGATGATTACCTCTGTTGTGCATCCAGATCAATCAGCTGCTGATGCCTGTGTTTTTAATTTCTTTTTGACAGCCGTGAGAAGCTGTGGATATGCATGGAATACTGTGGTGGGGGATCCCTCCAAGACATTTACCATGGTACTTGGGCACTTATTTTCACTTTTTTTTAACTTTGGGAAGCTTTCTCCAAAGAAGAAAAAGAAATAATAAACTTATAGGGAATGGTTGGCACTGGATGTGGGGGTTTTGGGGGCTTAAATACTGAGTTTTAGTAGTTTTTGAGAGCAATTTCCAGATACAGTGACCATCATTTTGGGCTAATATTTTACATTTTATGGAGAACAGTTGTATATGGACGCTGTGCATGGGGTGAGGAAGCACTTTTTGCTGGGAAATCTCAACATTTTGATCTTTAAAGGGAAGAATTACTCTTATTCCTTTTCCTGTGCAATACCATCTCAGTGTTGTGTTATTTTCCTTTCTGAGGTTTCATCTGGAGTTGTTGGTGCTGTAGAATAATTTATTGGTGTTGCTGGAAAAACAGTTTTGGAGTTGCTCTGCCTTTAAATGATAATACTGAGTTTTGGATGCCAGAGCTCTTTCTGCTTTATTTTTTTCACCTACTTAGTACAAATCCTTTAAAACAATTCCAAGCCCCATACATAGTCACTAATAATGGAACATTTCTAATATTAAAATATTAGCTAAAGTCACTTTTATTTTTCGTTTCTTCACACTACAGAATATTCCAGTACTACAAAATCACTTACAGATAATAATTAGATTCTGTGAAAACAGATTTTCTTCTCACAGTGGGCATTGTCTTCTGTTATGGTGCTGTTTGGTTTGTTTTTGTTTTTTTTTTACAGAAAGCCTTTCTGTAAAACAAGCAAACAAACCCCTCTTTTGAGCTCAGTGTACAATTCAGATCATGTAAAACCAGGCTTTAACTTCTGCATGGACAAACCACTTTTTGGCTGCTTCACAATGTTATTTGTGTGCTGTATTTTGTAAACTTGACTTTCAATCTTTCTTTTCAGTAACAGGACCTCTGTCAGAGTTACAAATTGCTTATGTGTGCAGAGAAACTTTGCAGGTACTGTACTTGTGCAGGTGCACAATAAAGTGTTTATTCCATGTAAATAAGGGAGATACAGATGAGATTTCAGTTCCATCACTTCTGTTGGGAATCAAGCAGAAACCAATTAACCAGGGTAACCTGTTCGTTTCTATAAAATAAATGGCAAATAAAATCAGTTTCTCTAAAATAAAATGCAAATAAAAATGAGCAAGAAGCTCTACTATACTGTATTGCAAATATTTCCTTAAATTTGGAATTGCCTGCCTGCCCTGTGGTGGTAAATTTAATGATGAGTGGAGGAAAAATATTGCAACCAGATAAATTAAATTCCCTTTCATTTCGTGGCTGCTGATAACAGAGAAATAGGAGGTGAAGCATCCCTCATCTGCAAATCCCAAATCTCCACTTCCAAATAAAATACATTGAGAAATTTAATTTTATTAAAAGAGACTGGCTTTGTAGTTTGTAAACAAATGGCAAAATAACTCATTGTGTCTCTTATTTCCAGGGTCTGGCTTATTTGCACATGAAGGGCAAAATGCACAGAGATATAAAGGTAACTTGGAACCTGGAGAAATTTATCTTACAGCTCCTAGTGCAGGCAAAATAGTCCTGATAAAGATTTTGAATTTATTTTGTTCTAGGGTGCAAATATTCTACTAACAGACCACGGGGATGTTAAATTAGGTGAGTTGGCTGAATTTTATAATTTGGATTTGAAAGTCATGAGCATGTGGCACTGGGGGACGTGGGCTGGGCAGTGCTGGGGGAATGGTTTCACTCCATGATTTAAAGGTCTTTTCCAAGCTGAAAGCTTCCATGATTATTTGGGGCAATAAATGATGATAAAAGGTGATGACAACGTGTGTATCCATGGGCATGGCCATGCAGGAGGTGAGAAATTTTGCATTGTGTCCAGAAGTCATCAATAATTTCTTTATTTAACCAGCAAGCCTTGAAGCCTCCCAGGTTTCCCTGAAATGTGGCAGGCTGGGATTACCTGGAGATCAATGCTTTTATTTCTGGGCAGATGTTTTTGTTTCCCTCAGAGCCTCCAAGGATCCCAGTGTGTGACCCAGCATCCCCAGAGCCTGGCTGGGTGGGTGATATTGGGCATTTCCACACAGGTGGAGCAGAGGGAAAAACTCTGCAGGGAAAAAGTGCCATGGGATGCTGCTCATCCCACTGTGTCTGCTGTTGGAATTGGGTTGTGCTTTAGTTCAACACCTCCACACCCCTGGGGGGAAGCAGGAATGCTGTGTTGGGAAAGAAACTCTTTTAAAAAGGGAAAAAATAGGAGTGAAGCCTTGACACTGAGAGGAGATTCCACTCCCTGCATTACACTGGTATCTCCCTTTTACCTTCTAAATTGGTGGGATTTTCCCAAGTTACCCTCCAGCTTCCATACTACAAATCAATCCAAATAAAAGGCATTGAAATTATTTTTGACCTTGCAAGACCACCTGATGTTGTGCAGCTGAGGGCAGGGGATTTTTGGCTCCTAGACAGAGTCTCCAGGGCAGAGAACAGATGCCCCCTCACAGTTCCTCCATAAGTAGCACACAAAAGGTACCTTCTCCAAAGCATGATGCTGTTTTTCCTCTTAAATTGAATATCCACAAATTTGGGTTGATGTATTGTGAGACGGAAGAATGATCTAGGAGAGGAACTGTATGTAGAGAGAAAACTCTTTGATTTGAAGTCCTGTCAGTGAAGACATTAACGATCCTCTTATTAATCTTTAACTGTTTCCCTTAATGAATTTTTAATTTGGGTGAGAGATGTGATTGTTCTTTCATAATATAGTAGAATTGGGGGGTTACACTGAGATTTCTGAGGCTCTGATGATTTCATTTTCCAGCTGACTTCGGGGTGGCAGCAAAAATAACAGCCACCATTGCAAAGAGGAAATCCTTTATTGGCACCCCTTACTGGTAAGAAACCTCTCTGATTGCTGTGCTGTCTGTATTTATGCCAAAACCTCTCAAACACACACATATTTATATAGCAATTGCATAAATTCCCTTTCTTCCAAGTAAAATGCCCTAAGGCTGAAAATCTGGCAAGCACTGATTGGAGCTGATCTGTTGCTGTAACAAAAGCTGCTCGATATTTGAGGCAGGATTGTTGTTCCTCCCAAATTTATTAAAGCAGAATATTCTCTCTTTTTTTTTTTTGGGGGGGAGGGGACAAATGGTTGTTTAGTTTCTCAGACTTCTAGTGGATAAAATGATGTCNTGAAAATCAGAGTTTGAACCCATCTTTTAATCATCCCTACTGATTAATGCCTGCACAAGGCAACATTTAATATGCAAACAGCTCACTGTGAATCTTGAGTTGGATTAATATGCAAATGTAGCTGAGTTTTGGCGTGTGGGGTGGTGTTTTGGGGCAAACAGCTTCATCCAGATAGAGGCTTTTAGTTGTTCTGTGCCCTCCTTATCCTGCTGGAGAGCAGCATTGTTGTTTCTCCCAAGTTTATTAAAGCAGAATATTCTCTTTTTTGGGGGGGGAGGGGGGAGGAACCAATGTTTGTTTAGTTTCTCAGACTTTTAGTGGATAAAATAATGTCTTTCTCATTCTGAAAATCAGAATTTGGACCCATCTTTTAATCATCCCTACTGATTAATGCCTACACAAGGAAACATTTAATATGCAAACAGCTCGCTCCACACAGTAGAAATACTTCAGAGTTTCTTCGGTCTCAAAATGTTTATTAAGTGTTATCTGTAACTTGGCAGCACAGAAAAGTGCTTTGTCATTAATAACAAGGTGCAAATGGCCTCGAGCACCTCTGTCCAGATTATTTATACCCCAGATTGTCCAATTAGGGAGATGCTGCATANAGTTAATAATAGAAAAAAACCAATGCAAACACTGTCAAATTCTATAAACACAGCTATTTCACTACTATGCCTAAGTTTAGTAAATAACAGTAAAAAGCAATAGTTATGGTTACAAACACTATCAAATTCCATAAACACAGGTATTTCACTACTATGCCCAAGTTTAGTTAATAATAGAAAAAAACCAATGCAAACACTGTCAAATTCTATAAACACAGCTATTTCACTACTATGCCTAAGTTTAGTTAATAATAGTAAAAAGCAATAGTTATGGTTACAAACACTATCAAATTCCATAAACACAGGTATTTCACTAATAGGAAAAAACAATAGTTATGGTTCCAAACACTATCAAATTCCATAAACACAGCTATGCCTAAGTTTAGTTAATAATAGAAACAAGCAATAGTTATGGTTACAAACAATATATATCTCTAGCAAAGCTACCTTAGCATTATAATATTCATTTTAATATTTGCAGAAAGCCAAAATTTTAATACATATTTTTCCCACAACCTTAACTACGCAGCATTAATTTCCAAGTTATCACACTACAGGTGAAGCCTTTCCCAAGGGTTTAAGATGAAACGAGGTGGATTTCTGGGGGATCACAACTTGTTAAATCAGAAATTAAATTCTCAGAATTGGAAGTTTGCAAGGCCTGCCCTGCTGGCGGGGCTGGGGTTGAGCAGAGCTGTGTTTTTGGGCAGGATGGCCCCCGAGGTGGCGGCGGTGGAGAAGAACGGCGGCTACAACCAACTGTGCGACATCTGGGCCGTGGGCATCACTGCCATCGAGCTGGCCGAGCTGCAGCCGCCCATGTTCGACCTGCACCCCATGAGGTTGGTGTCTTGTCCTGACTTTTGAGTTCTGGGAGGTTTTATAGTTAGTTTCTCACGTTTTTCTGTGTGAACATAGCCATGTTGTTGTAGCGGTGTCCTATCGTTTATATTCCTTTCTCCTGGGCACAGAGGTTTGATGGGCATTTGTTGCCTTACTTTTGTTGTTAAAAATAGCTAGTTCCATACTAGCTAGTTCTCAAGGTTATTGTTCTGTAAACATAGCCATGTTATTGTAGAATTACCTTATCATATGCATTCCTTTCCCATGGACACAGACCCTTGATGGACATTTTCTTTGACCACTGTAGTTGAAGGAGGAAGAACTGATTTCCTCCAATGACTAGTGATTTCTAAAAGAGTATATAAGATAATAAAGAAGGTGGGTCTTGCCCCCTCCCTTCCTTCCTTCCTTTCCTTTGAACCTGAACAGCTGTCTCTGGCTCTTTTTTCTGCACCATCAGCATTCCAGCAGCATCAGTGTCCTATCGTTTATATTCCTTTCTCCTGGGCACAGAACTTTGATGGGCATTTCCTTTGAGCACTGTGATGGAGGGAGGACACATTCCTCCAATGGACAGTGATTTCTAAATGTATATATAATAAAAAAGGCGGGTTTTGCTCGCCTTCTCTTCTCCTCCTTGCTGCTGACAGGTGTCCCTTGTGTCCTTCTTCCTTTGTGTCATTACTGGGACACTCTGCAGTGCCAGCTTCAGCTCAATCAGCTCTCTAGCTCAGAATTGCACACCAAGGTCCCTTCCCTCAACATCTGCTTTTTGTCTGTCTTTAAGCTCAAATCTTCCATTTGGAATTGAAGTTATCATCAAAATAGTGAATTCATTATAATCAAAATAGCGTCCAAAATAGTGAATTTTTAAAAATTTGTGGTGGCACCTGCTCTAGTGGAAGGTGTCCCTGCCCATAGCAGGTGATTTTTAAGGTCCCTTCCAACCCAAACCATTGTGGGATTCCAGGATCAAGAATCTGATGAAGAACAGGGACAGATTTGCTGGTGATAGTAAAGCACTAGAGAAGCTGTAGCCTGATGTTTAACAGGATTATGCATGGCACTAAAAAGACTTTATTTAAAGATAAAATCAACAGATTCCCCAGCTCTCTCCTTTAACACAGTGCAGACTCCAATCCAGTTTCACCAGTATGATTCTCAGCATAAAGTCTTACAGTATTTAGATCTTAGACTTAAGGTAATTCTTTTTTCTACCATATAATATCGTTATTCTTTCTTTCCCTTTAGGGCTCTGTTTTTAATGTCAAAAAGTAATTTTCAACCACCAAAGCTAAAGGAAAAAGCAAAATGGTAGGTGAACCTCTTCCCTTTGTTCAATATTTGGTGGAACGAAATGATCTTTAAGGTCCCTTCCAGCCCAAACCATTCTATAATTCTATGATTTTTATAGCTTAAAAAATTGTTATTATTGAAGAAGAGAGCCTTTGGTGCTCTTTGTATGTTCTAGAAAGAAAAATCTTTATGTTTTCCCTTAATTCCTGTCATAGGACATTTGCCACTGTCAGTGGGACAGGTAATGGTTTCATCCTTCCATGGTTTCTTTAGCCTGTGATAAATTCCTGGGGCCATGCTTGGCTTATTCTCTGTACCAAAATGTTTTCCTTGCAAGTTCTATGAATCAAATTAGTTTTTTTCTGATTTTCTTAACTTGGAAATGTAATTATTCAAAGCTGAGATGAGATACTTGGGCAGCATTCTGCCTTATCACAGCCTTCTGTAATCTGTTTAAATGTCTTAAAATCAATAATACCTTGAAAAATGAAACATAAACCCTCCTTTTTCTTCAAGGTCAGCAACATTCCATAATTTTGTCAAAATAGCACTTACAAAAAATCCAAAGAAGAGACCAACTGCAGACAGACTTCTCTCTGTAAGTGATTTGGGACATTTGGTGACCTCAGGAAGGGATCTCTTGCTTCCAAGTGAGCAACAGATCAACAGGAAAACAAAGGGGAACAATTTTCTTTCATTTTACAACCTGGGTGCTGAAATCTGAAGGAAAGAGATGTTGGTCAGCAGTTAGCAAGTGACAGAGTGTTTTTTAGTATTTTTATACTATTTTGATACAATTTTTGGTAGGAATAATTACAGAAATTGGCTTCTTGTTCTCACCTTTGGCCTTCCTGCAAGTGGATGTCTTGGGGAGCTGTGTAGGAGTTGACCTTTCCTAACTCCCCAAAATTTCAGCAGATGTTTGTGTATCTCTACTATCCCAAACTCTGAACTGCTGATGTAAAAAAAATGAAGTTCAAGTGTAATTATTTGGTTTAATTTCCAGTTTCCAAGTGGCCCAGAGCGTGGTGTTTCCATATTCATGGGTTAGAAAGTCCAGTCACCAAGGAGTCACTAAAACAACATTAAATACCCAGAAGGCAGAAAAATCCTGTACCATTCTATCCTGAATGTTTATTAATTAAAGTTACCTATTAATGCACATTAAAACTGCTTTTTTGCTGCTCTTTTCTGTGCTTCCAGCACAGCTTTGTAGGGCAGCCTGGTCTCTCGAGGTCTTTAGCAGTTGAGCTGCTGGACAAAGTCAACAACCCCGACAACCACACCCACTACGGGGAGGTTGACGACGACGATTTTGAGGTGAGAACACCTTTGAATTTCTGCCTTTTGTTAAAAATGCAGTTTAAATTCCTTGGATTGTTGCAACAGCTGCTGTTGACGTTGGTTTGGCTGTTGCTGGAGATGCTTTTCCCTCTCCTCTCCCTCCCCACCCTGCAGCCCCACTCCGTCATCCGCCACACCATCCGCTCCACCAACAGGAACATCAGGGCAGAGAGAACAGCTTCGGAGATCAACTGTGAGTTCCTGCTCTGCTTTCCCCCTTTTTTTTTGGTGGGATTTTTTAAGATTTTTTGGGATTTTTTGGTGTTTGCCTCTGGAGAACACTGGTGGTGGCTTTTCCAGAAATCTCTTCCCATTTGGGAAGCAAACGCAGGAGAAGCAGCACGTGCATGTCAATCTTCACTAAGAGCTTTTCCAAACCAAATTAACATCATTATTAACACACTTCTCCACACTCTACACTCTCCACTTTAGATCCATCTAAGCTGATTTTTAGGGTAAGAAATGGTTTTATCTCCACATTTGGCCCAAAACCTTTTGTAGCACCACTGCTCCTCTGCGCCACATGTATCACACTTTTGGGAAACTTGCTCTTAAAAAGCCTCTTTCTCCTCTTTCCCATGCATTTCAAAGTGGCAGGTGGTTCAGTAGTTACATTTCTGTGACTTGCTGTTTGCTTTTGGCCTTTCTTGTGGCTTTCAGATTTGCAAATTCAAGCTTGCACGCAGTAAGGGTGATACTGAAGTGCTGCTCGTTTTGGAGGCAAATTCAGTGTTGTGCACACAATATTTAGATTTGTTCCTTCCTTAATTTCACTGTAGTCAGCACTGAAAGGGCCCCACTGCAATAATGTGTGTATTAATTATGAAATGACCGTGTTTTGTAGTTGATAAGCTGCAGTTTGAGCCCCCTCTACGGAAAGAAACAGAAGCTCGGGATGAAATGGTAAAGACAAGTTTGGGTTTTTCTTTCTTTATTAAAATCACAACATCTTCAGTGTTTTGTGGTTTAACTCTTAAGCAGCTTTCTGGAAAAAATGTCTTTAAAGTTCCCTAAGTGATTCTGAGTTGAGTTTTCCCCATAAATTTTTGTTTTCTTGTTACTTACTGCCACTTCATCTGGACATTACACCACTTCCAGGTGCTGCTGTTAAGTCTAAAAAGAAGAAAATAGCTGATCAATAATTGCTTTATAGACTGTAAGATGTTATTTCACTTTGGAATTTGATTTTACTGCTTATGGATCATTCTGCAGGGCTGGGGAATCCCCCAGGCCTCTTTGTGTGTGGTGGATAAGGTGCTTTAGGGTACTTTAGTTTAATAGGGGGGGAAAATGACAATTTTTTTCATTTTCAGGTTGTGGCAGCTGGCAGTGACTTTGCTTCACATTGGAATCCTTTTGTTGATGGCAGCAGCAAGTAAGTACAGCTAAAACCAGCTTTTATTTCTGTGACTTAATTTGAAACTGAAAGAAAACTTCGTTATGGTGGGGAAATCAAACCATAAGCCCTAATCTACTGTAATATTCATAAATTAAGGAGATGTTACCCAGTGTGCAGTCCTCCTTCTGCAGGTCAATTCTCTTGGAGAATGACTTTTAATCTCTTTTAACCACCACCAGTAGCTTGTTTTAAGTTTCTAGGTGAGAAGTGAAGTGTAAATGCTTGACCAGGACAGTGACATGAGACAGCCACAATGAATTTCCTGCAGCAGAGCTGAGTTCAGGATCCTGCTCTGGCCTCACACTTCTTTTCTGAGCCATGTCTGTGGTTGTGACATCCTGTGGCAAGGCCTGTGCACAGCCCTGAAGTCGAGAAAGGGAAGGAGAAAGCAGTTGTGAACGTTCAGTTTTACCAAGCTCAGTAGCACTGCACCACTCCTCCTGCTGTGGGTCTGCTCAGAGGCATTTCCCATTCAGTCTTGGGGTGTTTTGGGCTGAAATGTTTTAGGGAAAGGTGTGTTTATAGCTGGTTTCCCTGGGATAAAGCAGGCCTGAGGTACAGGAGCACAGCTCTCTCCAAGTTAGAACTGGATTTTTTAGGTGTGTACCTTCTTTTGCTGCAAAAGAGTTTATTCTGCCTTTAAAGGCAATCCCTGAATTTGCAGTGAGGAGTGTGGAGGTTCAGATGTAGGGAAAGATGCTATCTGGGCTCAAATGATTGCTCAGTTCAAAGAGCCTGTTTCCCATCTTTATTTGGAACTGAGCAGCAGACAGTAAATTTCTTTGGCTTGTTTTGTTTTTTTTTTTGCAGATAAAAGTCTTGCATAAGCTGTCAGCTGACATTACAGCCCCCTGGAAAGCTGGTGGTGGAGATTGCCAGGATTTGAGTCTTTTTAGACATCCTGGTTTTCCTGCTCTCAGTCTCCTTGTAGCAGAACTTTGGGGGGCTCTGGGCTGTGCCTCTCCTTGCCCAGTAAAGGCAGGGACAGTTTTCCTCCCTTCCCTTTGCCCTGGGTTTGTTTGGGTGACCCTGCTGAGCTGCAGATTGAAGCCTTGCTGGGAATGCTGCATTTTCTGCAGGCAGCTGGGATCTGGGGGGTCCAGGAGCAGGGAGGGAAGCTCCTCCTGGCACAGGGACTCAGGGATTTGATGCTGTTCCTGTGGCTTTGTCTGTACCAGGCTGTGGTAAAGCTGCAGCAAACATTCCCAGGGTTATAAATCAGTAAACAAATACAAATTCAGTGTTGGAAGGAGGGCAGGCAGAACGGTGCTGGATGCTGAATTTGTGCTGCTCACTTGGAAACCACTTCCAGTTGGAAAGATAAACAGGAAATGCATAACTCCTCTGTCCCAGCAATTCTGAGTAATCCCTGGGATGTCCAGAGAGGATGTGTGCTGCTTGCTTTTCATTCTCTTTTATCAGGATGGTGATGGGTATCTTTGGCTTAGGAATTATTTGACTGGAAAGGGAAATATCAGGATGTGTACCTGGTGATTGAACTGATTTCTTGTTTTTTTTTCTCACTCTAGCATTTTAAAATTACTTTTGTATAGATGTCCTGCATTTTGGAGGTGGTTTTACTGATGGTTTTCATAGAATCCCAGAATGGTTTGGGTTGGAAGGTCCTTAAATCCCATCCAGTTCCACCCCCTGCCATGGCAGGGACACCTCCCACTATCCCAGGTTGCTCCAAGCCCCATCCAGCCTGGCCTTGGACACTTCCAGGGATCCAGGGGCAGCCAGTTTTTCTCACTTTCAAAAAGAAAGACCTTTTAAAAAATTTTTAATAGTTCCTGTTGGCAACTGTCTGCTGCTTTCCCTCAGAAGTGACTTCCAGGGAACTTTTACATTAATCCAAATTTGGCTGGGTTTTCCTGCTCATTGCCCTTTAAAGACACAGCTTGAAAATGGCCATTTTGCAAAATTTTAGCAGCTTTTTTTTTTTCAAGGTTATATTTTCAGTGCTGCTTTGATCCTGCAGTCACAACTTCTTTTTCTGTTGTCCCTTCTGTAGCTTTGAAACAAGAATTCCCACTGTAGTGGGAAACAGTCCGTGTCTTTTGTGTATATAAGGAAACTTCCCTTTAAAGGGTTTTCTCCATTTGTGTCCAGTAACTTCCTCTGCTCTTTTTTCCTTCTTTTATATTGTACTGCTGTGAGACATTTCAACACTATTTGAAGTACCAGGTAGGGAAATGAAAGCTGATGCTATGGAAGAGAGATCCAGTGATTTTTTGGTGGGGGGGTAAAGGGAAGGAAAGGACTTTACAGAGTGGAAAAGGCCTTAATGCAGAGAAATATTTGTTTTGGAAAGGGCTGGGAGATGCTTGTTGTGAAACTCAGTGCCATCAGGGATGGGTTTAGCTGCACGTGTCGACCTCAGAGCAGAGCTCTTAATTCTCTGAACATTTTGCCTTAGGGGGCTGCTCACAAAATTTGGCGATGGGAGCGAAGATGTTGAAGAGTGAGTGCATCTCCTTCCTGTCCAGTTGCTCTGCTCCCAAAACCTCTTCCCTCAGAATTGCTGCAGGAGGCTTTGCCTCTCACCAGCCAGCCAGGCCTGGCTGCTCTCCAGGGCCTGATGCTCGCTTGGCTCCTTCCCTGCTCCTCAGAAATTCCAGAGCCCTGCTCTTTCTCCTCTGCTTTCCTTCCTGACTTAGCTTAGAATCCATATGGAAGTGCCTAATGCTTAAAAAGATCCACTTCCTGAATGTATATTTATTTACAAACTCCAAATAGCCTTCCCCACAGATTGCTCTGTGGCATTTATGAAAAAGCAGGAGTTTATTAAAAAGCAACAGTTCTAACAAGATTAACGAGCTTCTCCCCCACTCTTGGACTTCTGGTTTAACCCTGTGTGTGCAAAGCTCTGCTCTGCCTTTTCTGTGCTTCTGGTTGATCTTTTTTCCAGTCCTCAAGGAGTTCTGGGTTTGGTTTAATTAAGACAACTGCTGCTCTTTTCATTGCAGATCGACACTAAAGCGAGCTGGGCCTCCCCCGCTGCCTCCCAAGGTAAGAAATGTGGAATTGGAGGGGTTTAGGCAGCCTGGGATGGCCTCTTGGCCTGCATTCTGCTTGTGGTTGTGCATCAGAGAGGAACCTCTGAAACTGTTCTGCTGTCAGATGCCTTATTTTCATAGAATCATGGAATGCCCTGAGCTGGAGAGGACCCACAGGGATCATGCAGTCCAACCCTTGGCCCTGAACAGACACCCCAACAACCCCACCCTGTCCCTGAGAGTGTTGTCCAAACATTCCCTGGAGCTCTGGCAGCCTTGGGGCCCTGCCCATTCCCCCAGCACCCTCTGGGGGAAGAACCTTTCCCTGATATCCAACCCAAACCTCCCTGACACAGCTCCAGCCCTTCCCTCAGCTCCTGTCCCTGCTCACCAGGGAGCTTTTTATCTTTCTCATCTTGTGGTGCCCAAAACCACACATACTTTTCAAAGGCTGCTATGTTTTTTTTATGTAGGAGCAGTCTGACTTATGTTCAGCTTGTCCTAAATTTGTTCTTCCCAAGTGCCATTCCCAATTCCTTCCATTTCCCAAGTCACCTCCCCCTCTGTGGTTCCTTGCAGCCGAGGATGAACAGTTACCCCGAGGAAAACCTCCCGGATGATGAGAGGTGCCAGACAATAAAACACTTCCCAGACTCTCAGAACAGAGCCCCAGCAGCCCACAGGAGACAGAGCATCCCAGTTTGTGGACCTCAGGCTGATTCCTGCCCCGTGGGGATGACCAGCAGCATCAGCAGCCCTGGATTGCTCACAGCCAGATACAGCGACCTGGGTAAACACCTCACCTGTCCTAAAGCTGACTGGCACCCTGGAAAGGGAATTGCTTCCACAGCCAGCTGTTCCCAGCAAATATTATTTTAAAACAAGCTGGTCACAAGGTGCAGCTTTCCTTTTTCCATATGTGGTTCTTATTAGAGCCATGGTGGGGATGTTCTTCCCGAAACAAGGACACTCAGCCAGGCAATCCCAGTAAGTGTTGCCTGCAGGAATGGCAGAAAAACAATGAATGTGTGGGGAGGAGCTTGCCACAGCTTTATTGTCAGTGGAATTTGTCCCAGGGGCTGTTTGGATAAGAAGTGTCCCCTCAGCAGGGACAGCTGTGCTGGGGAGGGTTCAGCCCCCTGAGGTGTGGGTTTGGGATGTCAGAGCTCACTTCTCCACTCCTGCTCAGCACAGGGAGAAGAGATTTTCTCTTGCACTGTGTCAAATGAGCTACAAACCATGTGTGGGCTCCTTTTCAGGCACTGGGAATGGCATGCTGAAACACATCGAGGAGAACGCTGAAGGAGCTGGACAAATCCCTCAGCTGCCACGGAAAAAGGAGAAGAGAGATTTCCCTGTAGGTATCCTTGGCTCTGGGGCTGCTGTCACTGTCACAACCATCAGACTGGTTTTGTTTCAAGGTGTTTGATGTCTTTTTTTCCTCCCACAGAAACCAGCAATCAATGGTTTGCCTCCAACTCCAAAGGTGCTGGTAAGAAATCCCTCATGCAGTGGGAATATGGAAACCTCCTCTCCCTTTACGCTGGAATAAGGGACCAGCTCATCTGGGGGGATTTTCTCTGCAAGTCACAGCCAGTTACTTTTCCTCTGCTGCATCCACAATATTTGTTCCCATTTTTTAAAAACTTCCTGTCACTCTTCAGGCTGGATGTGAAGGGTTGGAGACTTCCTGGCTCCATGGGTTGGGATCTCCAGTGGCAGCCCCTGTCTAGAAAAAGAAATGGTAATGCTGAGAGGGTGTTATGGCCTCTTTTCCCTTCATGTGCTGTTTTATAAGCACTCAGTATTCATAGATTTATTATATTCAATATATAATATTCAATATTCATAGGAATATAGAATAATTTAGGTTGGAAAAGCCCTCTAAGATCACTGAGTCCAACCATTCCCCAGCACTGCCAAGGCCACCACTGACCCCTGTCCCCAAGTGCCACATCCACACATTTTAAATCCCTCCAAGGTATATTTGTTCTTACCCAACAGGTATTTAAAATTACTGATCTCATTTTAACCCCTCTTAGCACTTTTTAATGTCCACCAATTCAAATTAAAAGGTGTGGAAGGCTGTGTGTGTGAGTGGGCAGAAAATCAACTCTTTATACTCTAAATTCGTTTCAGGTTTCAGTTTTGGTGTCTTTCAGATGGGAGCCTGCTTTTCCAAAGTCTTTGATGGTTGTCCTTTGAAGATCAATTGTGCAACATCCTGGATACATCCAGATACTAAAGGTGAAGTTCTTTTAGGTTTGCAATGCCTGTTGGCCAGGGTGGGAATGAGCTTGGGAAATAATCCCTTTGCCTTGTTTTTTTAGATCAGTACATCATCTTTGGCACAGAAGAAGGGATCTACACTTTGAATTTGAATGAACTGCACGAAGCAACCATGGAACAGGTGAGTTCTGGGGGGTTGAACCCACAGAAGAGATTGGAGGGTGTTCTGGAGCAATGAAGGTTGGCACTGGAGGGAGAAAGTGGGATACCAAGATCTGGGGCTTGAACAGGTTCCCATCAAAGCCAGCAAGGGAAATCTGGAGATTCATATTTCCCTGGCCTATCTGTGTTTTTCAGTTGGTGTCACACTGCTGTCACATCTCCTCCTTGGAGAACAATTCCCTGCCCTTTCTCCCTCCATTCCATCCCCACTAGATGGCATATTGCAGCTCCTTGCATGCTACCACAGTCCTCAGTTTTTTAATTTAGTTGCTGTTGTTATCCCAAATAAACTTTTCCTGGGCTCTCTGACCCTTTCCAAAGCCATTTCATGCAACCATGGGGTCACATTTGATGTTTTAGAGTCAGGAGTAGTAGGATATTCTTGGAATCTCTTTCCATGTATATTTTCCTAAATTATTTCATCTAACAGTCTTCTCTGGGCTTTTCCACATGCTTTTTTATATCCCACTGAAAGGCTGCCTGTGCCAGTGGTGGGTAGGGAGAACCTTCAGTGCACTTCAAAAGAAACTTTCCTTTTCCTTGAGAGCATTCCCAGCTGGCAGAGTTCAGGTGTGACCACCTCAAACCCCAGAGGTTTCTGCCACACCACTTATTCCCACATTTCCTTTTATTCATTTGATGATTTCTTCCCTCCAAATGCACATTTTGAGCTGTTTCTCCAGTTTTTAATACTGCTTGCAGAGTGCTTCCTGTCAGTCCAACCTTAACATCTCCCAATTCCAGAAGGATATTTTTATTCCATGTGTAGTTTTTCACTGGAAATAGTGAATAGACCCAGAGCTATTCTATTAAACAGCAAATTGCTGGGAGATACCCAGGTTTTATGTCCAACCAGTTGGATCTTTTCTTTCTACAGTTTCTCTTGCCACTTACTTTCTTACTTTGCATGTGGAAGTGGCACACAGGACAAAGTGTTGCAGAATCATGGAATGGTTTGGGTTGAAAGGGACCTTAAAGTTCATCCCTGCCATGGGCAGGAACACCTTCCACTGTCCCAGGTTGCTCCAAGCCCTGTCCAACCTGGCCTTGGACACTTATTCCAATATTCCATGGTCTGTCTGTGCAGGGCTAAGGCTCCAAAGTGAATTAAAGGGGAAATTAGGATTTTCTCCAGGGTGGATCCCATCAGGAATGGTGGTGGAGGTGGAGCAGGCAGAGAAAATCACAGTTGAAAACTCCAGGATGTTTTTGTTAATGGAATTCTTTTCTTTTTTCCAGCTGTTTCCCCGAAAGTGCACCTGGCTCTACGTTATCAACAACACCTTAATGTCCCTGTCAGGTGGGTGTAGACAGAGGGGAGATTATTACAGTTGTAAAGAAAGAGGAACATTTAAAGCCATGATTACACATAAGGTGTTTTGGTCAGCCTGGAGAAGGCTCCAGGGAGAGCTCAGAGCCCTTCCAGGGCCTGAAGGGGCTCCAGGAGAGCTGGAGAGGGACTGGGGACAAGGGCTGGAGGGACAGGACACAGGGAATGGCTTTAACATGAAGGAAAGCAGACTAAGATGGGATATTGGGAAGGAATTCCTGGCTGGGAGGGTGGGGAGGCCCTGGCACAGGGTGCCCAGAGAAGCTGTGGCTGCCCCTGGATCCCTGGCAGTGCCCAAGGCCAGGCTGGACAACCTGGGACAGTGGGAGGTGTCCCTGCCCAGGGCAGGGGTGGCACTGGATGAGCTTTAAGGTCCCTTCCAACCCAAATCAGTCTGGGTTCTGTGGTTCTGAAACAAAAGCTGTATCCATTTGAAGGAGAATGAGGTGCCTGTCAAGGACTGCTCACCCAGCAATTTTGCTGTTGGGGTGCCCTGGTTCCTGCCCAGTCAGCTCTCCTGGAATGGGACATTGCAGGCAGGAGTCAGGCAGTGGCAGGGAGGCTGAGGGTGGGACTGTGCCTGTAAACATGCAGCATTTGTGTAACAACACTTCTGATTTATAGATAAGAAAATATCCTGCTATAATTAATTGTTGTTTTATAATTACAGCCTTTTAAAAATGTTTGCATAAGCCTGACTTCACTGAAATGAGCTCTGATCTTCTCTGTATTCATTATTATTGTTGTCTTGTTTTCTTTTTCTTCACATCTGGACTGGACCTACCTGACACCTGTTTCTAGAAGGTAATTTTTCCATCCCTACATTTTCCTGAACGTTGCAGTTCTCTGCTGGAGGGGTGGCTGTGATGTCAACTGTGCTTTTCTCTCTTGCAGGGAAAACATTCCAGCTCTACTCCCATAATTTAATAGCTTTGTTTGAACAAGCCAAAAAAACAGGATTAGCTGCTCATATTCAAACCCACAGGTTTCCTGATAAAATATTACCAAGGTACAAATCTTTCACTTATAGGTAATTATTAATAAGTGAAAATAGCCATAAATGCAGTTGGTGCTGTTGAGTTGGGGCATGAAGGGCCTTGACATCTCTTGTTGATGCATTTTTTGGTGATTGTTATTCCAGGAAATTTGCCTTAACAACCAAGATCCCTGACACAAAAGGATGCCACAAATGCTGTATAGGTGAGCAGAGAAATTCAGCTTTGCCATTGGTTTCCCTGGGCATGGCATGTCTGAAACTCATTTCTTTTTAATAAACTTGAAGTTATTTCTTTAGAAAAAAAGGCTGAGGGAATTGGGATTGTTCAGCCTGGAGAAGAGAAGCTCCAGGGTGACCTCACTGAGACATTCCAGTGCCTGGAGGAGCTGACAGGAAAGATGGAGAGAGATTTTGGGCAAGGGCTGGAGGGACAGGACACAGGGAATGGCTTCCCACTGCCAGAGGGCAGGGTCAGATGGGATTTGGGGATTAAATTCTTCCCAGACCCCTGGCACATCCACAGCCTTTTTCCCTTGTCACCTTGGCTCAGGGTGTGACTCAGATCCAACTTGTAGTGAGCAGAACTTGAATATTTTCCACCAGAAAAGGGCTGAAGAAAGATGCTGAAGAAAAATTGTGGCAGCCTGGGGAGGGCAAAGCCATTGGTGCAGTTAGAAGGGCACAGGGAAGAGGTGAAGTTTGAATTATGGATTTGTCTGGAGCTCTCAGAGCTCCCCAGGAGCTTCCCACCTCCTCTGCCTGGGAATGGTTTGATTTCAATCCCAGCCTGACCCAAGCTCTCCCTCCCTCGTGGCTCCCACAGCCCCAGGGAGAGGCTTTCCTGCCCACTCAGCCTGTGGCCTCTGCACTGGGACTCCAGGAATGCAGCTGCTGATTAATTAAAGCTGTAATTGAGTGTATCTGGAATGTAGCACAAGATTCATCACTGTGGATGTTGGCAGCTAGTGGGAAACTGATGGAACAAGATGGTCCCTTCCAAGCCTAATCATTTTAGGATATGATTTTATAATGCTCTTTCTGAACTTATTTCTAAAAATAGCTGTAGGGTTGGGTATTTTTTCAAGTATTCATTGAACTTCCAGGACTTTAATTTTCTGTTTTGTTTATTGTATAAAGTACGAAATCCATACACAGGCCACAAGTACCTGTGTGGTGCTCTGCAGTCTGGAATTGTTCTACTCCAGTGGTATGAGCCAATGCAGAAATTCATGTTAATAAAGGTAAGCATTTAGTTCAGTTTCATAATTATACAGTTGTTGAAATAACCTTTCCAGAGTTTGTGATGGAAAGTACACCCCAGCCTGGTGCCATTTGTGGGTTGTGAGCACTCAAAAATCTGGCTGGACACATTTTGACTCAGAAAATCTTGTGACTGAAGTAATTTAAGTAATATAAAAGTCATTTAAATGCTGGTTCAAGCCCAGCCCTGGCAATGACAGGCCATCATCCACCTCTGCTCAGCCTTCAAAAGCACTCAAATTCTATGTATTTATAATTTGTGCATGTTCTTGCAGCCTTATTCCGAGGTAAAAGCAAATTTACAAAGGCCTGATGATGTTTTTTTCTTCCCCAGCACTTTGATTTCCCCCTGCCAAGCCCTCTGAACGTGTTTGAGATGCTGGTGATCCCAGAGCAGGAGTATCCCATGGTGTGTGTGGCCATCTCCAAGGGCACAGAGCCAAACCATGTGGTGCAGTTTGAGACAATCAACCTGAACTCTGCCTCCTCGTGGTTCACAGAGATCGGGGCAGGTGAGGCTCTGGGCTCAGCTCCCAGCTCTCTCCTTCTCTGGGAATGTTGGGGATCCCTCCTTTGGAGTCAGCTGGGAACCTGCAGGGGTGGCAGCTTCTCTGCCTGAAGCAGAGGGAAGCTGAGCCCAGGTTCTCAGACAGAACCTGAGGGCAGCAACAGCAGAGCTGGAGAGGGGACAAGGGATGGAGGGACAGCACACAGGGAATGGTTCCCACTGCCACAGGGCAGGGCTGGAGGGGAAATTGGGAAGGAATCCTTGGCTGTGAATTCCCAGGCTGCCCAGAGAAGCTGTGGCTGCCCCTGGATCCCTGGCAGTGCCCAAGGCCAGGTTGGAGCAGCCTGGGACAGTGGGAGGTGTCCCTGCCCATGGAACAAGATGATTTTTAAGGTCCCTTCCAATCCCAGCTATTCAGTGATTCCCTGATTCTCTGTGTCCTTGTGCTGCCCTGCCCACATCAGTATAAACTGTCCTTACAGAGCTCCACTTCAGACACAACTTTTATTTTCTAAATGTCCTTGAAAACCAATGAGACCCTGCTGGTTTGGGTTCTCCTTTGTGGTTCCATACTCCTCCCTGGGATCAGTGGTTCTGCTCTTTCCCTTCCTTTCCTGGGTGAAAACTCCCAGAACTGGATTCCTGTCCATGCTCAGCCCCTGGGGGAGGGCTGTTACCTTCAGCTGGCTCTTCATAAGCAAAGCTCAGTTATCTTCAAAACCTGGCTGATATTTTGCAGCTGCTTTTCTCTGCTGCCTTTGTTGGATGTGCATTTTTACCTTGAGATACTGTTTTTAGCAGCTGTAGGAATAAATTGATTTATAAAAACTAGAAAAAAACTATTAAGTTAGTTTAATATCAGTGATCTTTCCAGATGTGGATATATGGGAAAAGAGTAGGTTTTTAGGGATTAAAATTCCCTTGATGTTTCCTTTTGTTCATTATGGTGCCTCTCTATGAAGGAAGCTGTGTTAAAATGTAGCATAAAATGTATTTTATCCTGTAAAAATGTTGCTTTGCTATTAAATACCTGCTTGGAACAGAGAGGTTTGTTCTCCCAGAACATTCTGGGATCTTACAGCCTTAAAAAAAATCAGAGTAACAAACGACACAATGAAAAGAGCTTGAGGGGAGGCTGAGATGAGACTTTTGATGTGATATAAAATAATCTGGTTTTTCTTTTTTTTTTCCCCAGGCAATCAGCAGTTGGATGCCATTCATGTGACACAGCTGGAAAGAGACACTGTCCTGGTCTGCCTGGACAGTGAGTAACACAAAACTCTTGGATAACTGACTGCACCTCGTGCAAAACTTGGGTTTGCCACAGTTGTTGATTTTAACTCTACCACGAGTTCATTTTTCCCCCTACATTATTAATTTGTGTTGTAATATTTCCATAAAGATTTCATTCTGATTTTTGTGATTCCACTTTCCCTCTTCATGTGTGCATCATTCTGTCAGGAGAGTCTGAAACCAAGTGGTGCAAAGTTTCCTGTATTTATTTTGAGACAAAGATGCTCTGGGGTTCATTTTAGGCAAAAGCTGTAGATGTGATTTCTTTGTGCCTGAAAGATTAAATTAGTATTTTACACTAAAACCCTTTCCAGCAGTAGGGTTTAATGTTTGTTTTTCTCTTTCTCTTGAGAATTTGTGAAAATAGTGAATTTACAAGGGAAATTGAAGTCAAGCAAGAAATTGGCTTCTGAGCTGAGCTTTGATTTCTGCATCGAGTCAGTGGGTGAGTGATTTGCTTCTCTTGGTGTCTCTCAGGGGTTTAAGAACTCAGTGGTGAAAGCCTGGCTGGTTTCTGGTCATTTCCATAGCAATGAGAAAAAAACCTGGGGAGGGAAAAAGTGGTTTAGTAATACATAAATCTGTGTTAGTTTTCTCAAAGCTGAGATTTTATTTCGAGCATTTTTTAACTTCAGGGTAATAATATTTGAATCTAATTCTCAAGCTGCTGTCTTTAGACTAAGACAGGAGCCTTGCTTCTAAAATTTGAATTGTAGCTGTCAAACAAGTATTTCTGCTGTAAGAAACTCTCCAAATCCCAGGATGAAATCCCTCAGAGCTGGCAGCTCTGTGCTCTCTGTGCCCCTGAATGGAAAACTCCCATTTTTCATGCATCTATAATAATTCAGCTGATGTGTCATTTCCAGCAGCCCACAGTGCTTTGCTTGGCACTTGGTTTGTGTAACTTCCTGGAGGTTTTTGCAGAGCCATCAGGAAGAGCACAGTGCAGGGCATGGGGTGTGATTTGTGTCCCTCCTTTGCAGTGTGCCTTCAGGACAGCGTGCTGGCCTTCTGGAAGCACGGGATGCAGGGCAAGAGCTTCAAGTCAGATGAAGTGAGTGATGTGCCAGCCTCTCCAGGTGTAATTCCTCCTGTTCCTTATTCCCCACTCCATCCTTTGGCCCCTCTTGCTGCCCCCCTGATGAGAATGCTCATGCTCCACAATGCTCCACATCAATTTCTCCATTTCACCCCTGTACTTTGCACTAAATTGCAGTTGGATTTTTCTTTCCTTCCAACTCAGAGCAATGCATTTCATTTGGCTGCTGAAATGGATCTCAATATCTGCATTTTCCTGCAGGTGACCCAGGAGATATCGGATGAAACCCGGGTTTTCCGCCTGCTGGGGTCAGACAGGTAATCTCCCTGCAGAAACAGAAACCTTTTGTTTTATTTAAACCACCTTTTCTAATTTCCAGCTGGAGCTGGCTCCCAGCCCAGCACAGCTCTGTCTGTGGGCAGCACATGCCAGGGAGATGCTCTGGGCTTGCACTTCTGGAAGAGCCTGCTCCTGCCTTGGATTTTCCTGGTGAACTGTGAATTATCTTGGCAGCAGTCAGTTAAAAAAAAATCTGGAAATAGCAGAGCAAAGCAGAACACACAGAGGTTTTCATCACAGTGGGCTAAATCCATGCTTTATCCAGCTGGCTGATCCCTCTGAGCTGCAGAGGTGGGAAGAGGTGCAGCTCCCCCCAGGTTTGGAACCTGAGCAGAAGCTGCCCCAGGCTCCAGGTTGGACATGTTCCTCCTCAGACAGGCAGAGTGATAAATGGAGGAGGAGATAGGGATGAGTCCAGCAGTCACTTCCAATCCCAGGATCCCAGACTGGTTTGGGATGGAAGAGACCTTAAAGCTCATCTTGTTCCACCCATGGGCAGGGACACCTTGAACACCTCCTGCTCCTGAATCCCTCATCCTCTGCTGCCTCATCTGGCCCTTGAACATCCAAACCCTTTAGTTTGTCTTTTCCATCTCTGTACAAATGGAGCAGGAGCCTCTCCTGCCATTCCAGTGGTGAGATGTGGAATCTCCTTTTTGCCTTGGGTCGCTCTAGAACTGCTCGGGTGCAGAGGTGAAGATCAGAGGCTGCTCAGAGGCTTCACTTGGAAACTCTCTGAGGAAAAGAAAAAGCAGAGCTAAGTTTAGTCCTAAAAACAACAGGGTATTTTCCTAGGAGCTGGTGCAGAGAAATGCTCAGCATTTGGAAGGGAGGGGGGAGGTCAAAGGCCCAGGCACACCACAGGAACATGATCCAGCAGAACAAGGACAGAGATGGGGTTGGGTGATCCCTGTGAACCCATCAGGTGAGAAATATTGAGGAGGGAGGAGAATTGTTGAGGTTGGTGGCTGATGCTTATCACAAGGTGTAGGAGGGATAAACATTTGGGCTGCAGATGATGGGATCCTGGAATGGGTTGGGTTGGAAGGGACCTCAGAGATCATCCAGTCCCAACCCTTCCACTGTATCTTGTCCTTTAGTGCTTTTATCAGAAGTGATGCTGGAAAATGAGGGAACTGCTTTAAAGAATGGAACAGGCAGGATGTTTGGGAGAACCTCCCTCTCCAGCCTGCAGAAACCCCTGGCTTTGCTCCTCAGGAGTGACACCAAGTGCTCTGTTTGGCCAATAACCAGGGCTGTGTTTGGTTGCAGGGTGGTTGTGCTGGAGAGCAGGCCCACGGAAAACCCCACAGCTCACAGCAACCTCTACATCTTGGCTGGACATGAGAACAGTTACTGAGCAACACTCAGCCAACAGAACAGCCCAGGGACTTGGCCACTTTGGAACCCAGGAGCTTTAGGAACGCGGGACTCGCCGTTCCTTGTCCTGACAGCGGAATTGTGTTGGTTTTTAGGGTGGGAATCGATCCATTTTTGCAGCTGGCAACAGCTGGTTCTGTCTCTTGCCACTGTGTGGTTGGTTATGTCGAGTTTGCTTAATAAAAGCTGAGATAAAGAGCCCTTTACTCACCAGTTCTAGGGAAACAGAGCCTTGAAACGTGTTCTGCAGTAAAGGTGCCATAAACTGTTAAATATTTTCCTTCCCTTGGATTTTCCTTTTGTTCTGTAGATACAGATCCAGTGCTGGCTGTTGCCCTGTTTTATACTGAGTCTTATTCTTAATAAAACAAAGATTTGTGTAGGAAGTGAAAGTATCTGCAAAGCTTTTTGGTTTTAAATCTGCCATTGGGTATGGCTTTGTATAATAGACTATTTAATCCTTATTTATTAATCTGCTGCTAGGATGGGTAATGTCTAACTTTTAGCAAAGGAAGGTTGCAGAGCAGCTTACATTTTTTTTTATTTTACAGTTGTATAAAGATTTGATTATTCCTTTTCCTTGTAGGGATGTAGTGCATTATTGAGGGGTGTGTTACAGTGTTGGGTGATCTTGTAAAAAAAAATGCAGTTTTGTACAACAAAGTATTTTGTACTGATTTTTCTGCCTGCAGAATTGCCATAAAAGGGATTTTCTTACTTCCTAGACATAGGGTGTGTGTACACAAAGTAGAATATTGATATCAGACTTGTTGCTCCTGGGTGGCTGTGTACAATATCCATGTGTGTGTGTGTGTGTGTGAAGTTTGACTGGCAGCGTGTATTTTTTATATATATATTTATATATATATATAAAAATGTACAAACCATATATGCTTTATTTTCATAAATTAGGGATAAGCCTTGTGACATGAAGTGGAAATGGTGGCAGGTCATCATCCTTAATGAATGAAAGTATCATGTAGCCAAGTGCCCACGACGTGTGGTTTATCTGTGCTGTTCAGAGGGAGCCTGGGCAGCATTCCAGCTGCTTTGGGAATGGCCACTTCCCCAGCTGGGCAGTGCAAATAAACATGATAAGAACCAATATTCCATATCCAAGCTTTGATCACTTTTTCCCTCTTAGGTCACCTGCATTTTTTTTTTTTTTACCTCTCTCTTTTTCTTTCTCCATTAAAGAGTCGCATGGGTTCCTTTTGTCTTCCTCATTCATTACAATTCCTGAGGTACCATGAAATGTAGACTGACTCCAGGAGAGCATCTGGTTTTACTACCTCACATTACCCTGCTGGCTTTGATGTGAACACGGGCAGGTGCAGTAGCAGCTGATAAACATTTAAATTGAGGTTTTTTTAAATGCCACAGGAGGCTGCTGCCCATCCAGCTCCTGAGATCTGCTCCCTAGGAAGGAGAGGTTGGAATTCCCAGGTGGTTTTACCAGAGCAGTCAAGGTGTGGGACAGCTGGGAGTGCTTTGATGCTGTGCTGGCATCAAGCTCCATGATCCATAATTGATCAGGGAGGGGATTGTGTGGGCCCACGTGAATGGCTCAGGGATGTTTTACTCAGGACAGCTGGAAGGTGGGAATGTCCACAGGGAAAACAGCCCTGCACACACTGAGCATTTTAGCCACTGTCATCAAAACTAATGCTTGTTGACATCTAAATCGAGTCCAGCTTTTCAGTTCTGACACTCTGTCAAAGCTTCATAAATTGTAGGTGTGCAGATAAAACCTAAAAATCACAGAGCATGGAAAATGTGCTGTAAGGGTGGCCAGCTGGAATTGGAGCAGCACTGTTAAAAGCAGGACGTGTGATTTTTTTGTCTTGTACAGAAGTTGGGTTCTTTAGTATTGAAATTGCTTCTCCACAGGTAACAGTGACTGGTGATTAACCTCCAGTGGTGCCACTCCTGGTCTGCAGGGACTTTAAAACAGAAATTAAGGCAACATGAAGCACCAGGTGTAGATACTGTAGAGCAAACACTTCTTTAATTTACCTCATTCACTACAGAAGGTAATTTCAGCTTCATCTTTGAAAACACTTCAAGGAGATCTCTAAAAGACTAGAGAAACCTGTAAATAAAAGCTGAATATTTATGGGGAATAACTGGAGTAAATAACTCTTAGGTCATGGCACTGTCATGCAGAAATAACGAGCTGAAAGTGTTTTTCTTTGAATGACAGAAATGACTGGTGTTCTGCTGGATCATAAAGAGTAAATTTAGGAAAGTCCTCGTTGAATCAAACCTTTTTTAGCTGTTGAAGCATTTCTAATGGCATGTTGTGAAATGCTTTGTGCTGGTTTCATAGACAGTGGCATTTTTGGCATGATCTGCAAGATGCTGTTTCCTAATGTAAAACCTCACTTTTGTTCCATATCCCAGAGCAGATTTGTGTGTTCCACGGTCAACCCAGCCAGCCTCGGTGACTCTGATCAGTATAATTTGTATTTGACTGTTTAATTTAGTCTGGTATTGTCTGTACCTTTGTTTTTGTGGAATTTAAACCAGGGTTGAGAAAGCCTAGTGAGGGAATTTGGGGGTTATGAAGCAAAAGCTTGCTCAGCCCCTCGTTCCTCCAACAAAGTCTGAATTATTGGATGCACAAGGTCATGTATCCGACTTGAAAGCCTTAAAACAGGCTCCCAGAGCTCTTGGAAGTGCAAACAGCATGGAAGAGCAGTCTGTGGATTAGTCTCTTTGGATTTCCTAACCAAATTCCTTGCAAGTGAAAAATACCAGCTGGAATCGTGCTGACATCTCTTGAAAGAAAGGTACAACGCATCAGTGAGCCACGGTGTCTCTGGATGGAAAGGACAAGACCAGGAGACTCTGAAATGTGCTTTTTTTACCTTGTTTAGCCCTTAGGTGTAACTGAGACTCACAACTGCACTCGTTCAGTTTGTGTAACCAGGCTTTGTTCCACGGGAATTTCTGTTGCAGTTCAGTCTATGCCAAATAAACTGCTTTCTTTGATCCGTGGCGTTGTGACTCGCTGGGAACAATCCCTGAGCAGAGGGAGCTCGGGAGCAGCCAGCTGCGCTCCAGGGTTTGTGGCTGCTGTGGGAAGGGCCTGGCACCACTCTTCTCCATCCTACAGATTGCTGGGAGCCAGCAGCAGCTCCCACAGACAGCAGCATAGCAGGGGAGTGCGAAATCAGAAGAGCTGCGGCAAGTTTTTCCCTGCCAGCCACCTGGGAAGCCCTCGGGAGCTGTCTGGCTGGAAAGGCAGAGGCTGCTGCCCTGTTCTGGGAAGGGAGCAGGGGCTGGTGGGCTCCAAAGGGCTGCTTAGGGTAGGAAAACACAAGGCTCAGCCTCGGCAGGAGCTAGAGCAGTTTACACCTTGCCCTCACATGCTGGCTGCCTGTTTGCTGCAGCTGCTTCAGATGCTCTGTCTGTATCCCACATCTTCAGGATGTGCTGAGGCAAATGGAAATAATTTGTAATGTAAATAATGAATGGACAACACAAAGAACTGCCAGTTACTGGTAGATAAATACACAGCAATGTTCCTCCTCTGCAGAAGGTGGGTGAATCTTGCCAGCTGGAATGTGAGGATTACACATCTCATGGATGTGGCTTGGGGAGAAAAACCATTAGTGGATCTTTGTCGTGATTGGGAAGCACCTCAGTACAGGACTGGGGAGGGAGGAGGGATGAGGTGGAGTGGGGTATCCACATTTACGTCCAGATCTAATACTGTAAGCAATTGCCACCCCAAAAAGCCACCTCTGTCAGGAGATGAGGAAGGGCTGAGGATCCAGGGACTCAGGAAAGACAATAGGAAGGTACGAGAAGGAAATGCTCGATGGCAGGGTCTGGCTGCTGGCAGTAACAGACACCTAAGATGCTGGAACCGCGCAGTGGGAAAATGTTCCAGGGAAATCTCCGGGTGCTGGAGGGAGGTGCAGGTGCTGCCTGAGGCTGGCAGATCCTCTGGAAGCGTGTCCCCTCTTCAGCCCTGCAGGGAAAGGGAGTCAGAGATCCTCTAGAAAGGCAGCGAGGGGCAAAGACAACATGATGGTGGCAGGGTTTGGCTGGATGGCCCCTTCCAACCCAAACCATTCTGTGCATCTGTGCACGAAGCCCGGGGGGGAGCGTGAGGTGCGGGCTCAGCGGATGGCCCCGGAGCGGCCATGGGCATCCCCCGCTCTCCTTCCTTCCCTCCCGGGGACCGCCCTGGCCTTTGTGGTGTCCCCGGGGCGGTTCCTGGGGCCGTCCCCGCCCGGGAGACTCCCCCGTCCCGGGCCCCCCCCGGCTCGGCGCTGAGGCGGCGGTGGGGCTGGCCCGGCCATGGAGCGCTACGAGAAGCTGGGCAAAGTCGGCGAGGGCTCCTACGGCGTCGTCTTCAAGTGCCGCAACAAGGACACGGGGCAGATCGTGGCCATCAAGAAGTTCCTGGAGTCCGAGGAGGACCCGGTGATCCGGAAGATCGCCCTGAGGGAGATCCGCATGCTCAAGGTGGGCGGCTGCGGCGGAGCGGAGCCCGCTGCCGGCACGGGCTGTGCCCGCCATGGCGAGCCCCGGCAGCGAGCGGGGAGCCCTGAGGAGCTGCCGGGGACGGGGCTGTGGAGAGCCCTGAGGGGACAGAGCGTCGTGAGGGGACGGGGTGGGAGGGCGGCCATGAGCGTGCAGGGAGGGCATCGTGCAGGGGCAGGGCTGTGGGGAGCCCTGAGGGGACAGGGCGTCGTGAGGGGACGGGGTGGGAGCGCAGCCATGAAGAGACGGGGCAGCTGTGAGGTGAGGGGGTGTCGTGAGGTGGAAAGCAAAGAGACGGGAGCGCCATAAAGTGCCCAACTCCCTCCGTTCCTCTGGGAGAAAGGCGGTGCCAGAGAATGTCCCGGGATGGCGATGCCGGCTGGGAGGGTGGGTGCGGGCAGGAGCTGACCCACGGTGCTCAGCAGCCACAGGCGCCTGCCGGCTTCTGCAGGAGCAGCATCAGCGCCGTCAGGGCTGTCCTGCACACAGGGATTGATCCGGGCTTTAGCCCCCATGGAGTCAGCGATGTCCTGGTTCGTGTGTGCCCTTAGTGTGTGTCACAGACCCCTCTGAGATCCCCCAGAACTGTTGGAGTCGGTATAAAAAGTGAGCCTAGACAGCAGGAGGAGGGGGACAGCCATGGGGCACAGCTCACCCTGATGGATAAATCTGCCCCAGCTCCTCCTTCAAACGCCCTGGTTGTGCAGGATCCAGCTGTGGATTCAATGCCAGGGTGCAGGTTCAAGTATTCACACGTGGAAGCGACAGCAGAACCAGCTCCAGAGAGCCAAACCTGGTCTTTGCTGAGCCTTTCCTGACCTCTGAGAGAGCTCATCCTGCCAGGAATGGGCCACTCAGTCAGCCTCTGGCTTTATTTTCCCCATGAAATAAAAGCACGGGAGCAGCTGCAGGGAGTCACACCCAGGTCCATCCTGCATGCAGAAATGAGGAGAGATCAGGAGAAAGAGGGAGAGGATGGGGTAAGGGTTCCTGTCACATTCCCAGCTTCTGAGCAAGGATTCTGGAGCCAAAGGTTGTGCCCGTTGCTCCATGCTTAGAGACATTTGCAGACTGTCCCATCTCTTTTTGAGCTCCTGTGTTCATTTGGTCTCCATAGTTTCCTGAGGCTTTAGGAATGTGTTGTGTGAAAAAAAGATTTCTTTGTTACAAGCTTGCTGCTGGGTGATGGCACACAGTACCCTCAGCTTGTGTTCCAAGAAGTGGGAAGTGTTCCCTTTGCACTTTCTCTGGGGTGCTCATGATTTGTACACCTGCCATCCTAGGAAAACCATCACCTAGGAAAAAAATCATGTTTATTTTTCAGTTAGATTCCGGGGAGAAGCAGACGGAGTTTTTTTCCTATCCAAAATACGCAGAGGATGTAGCTGTATCCTTTTGGTAAACTGCTAGATTTACATTAATGAATGTAAATTCATGAATGTAAAGATTTAAGTGATATTAAGGATCTGAAAAGGAAAATAATCATTGCAGAAGCCCCTTGTAATGCAGCTGGGAACTGCATCATCCTGAAGGATCCAAAGCCACTGCAGCCAGGCACAGCAGGATCTGTGTTGGAGCACTGTTGATTTTAACAAGTGCAGACCTGCTTGACTCTTTTCAGCTTTTTCTCTGTAAACAGTAACAGTTTGCTCAAACAATTTATTTGTTGAGGTACTTCCTGGCTTAGGCAACTCCTGTTTGTCAGAGATGGAGTGAGATTGTGTTTCATCAGTAAGAAATGTGGGGCCTGAGAAATCATTTTTCTGCACCTTGTAGACAAAGGAGCCAAGGGAGGTGGGGTGGGGGTTTGCAGAGTCTTGAAACCATAGAACCCCAAATTGGTTTGGCTTGGAAGGGATTCCAAAAACCATCCAGTTCCAACCCCTTCCACTATCCCAGGGTGCTCCAAGTCCTGTCCAGCCTGGCCTTGGACACTTCAGGGATCCAGGGGCAGCCACAGCTTCCCTGGGCAGCCTGTGCCAGGGCCTCACAGTCAGGAATTCCTTCCCAGTATCCAAGGACAAGGGGGAATGGCTTCACACTGCCAGAGAGCAGGCTTAGCTGGAATATTGGGATTTTGAGATATTGTTGCTCACTCCTTTGGGTCAGCTCCCAGAATAAGCACACCCAGGCTGAGCTGGAGCTGAGCTGGTGCTTCCCGTCGTGCTGTGCTCGTCTAAAGGGTTCAGCTTAGGGAACTGCGACCCTGCAGGCAAAATCTGTGCCCCCCAGCCCTCCCCCTGTGCAGGAGCTGAGCAGGCCACCCCTGTGTGTTGCAGCAACTCAAACACCCCAACCTGGTGACGCTGCTGGAGGTGTTCAGGAGGAAGCGGCGGCTGCACCTGGTGTTGGAGTACTGCGAGCACACCGTGCTCCACGAGCTGGACAAGCACCCCCGCGGGTGAGTGTGGTGGTTTCAGAAGTTTGGGGGGGTCTGGCTTTTTGGGTGTGGTAGGGGCCATAAGATGGATCCTGGAAGGAGCTTCCAGAAGCTCCCACAGCTGTCTGGTCAGGGCCTATCTCTGATGGCTCCTGGGAGGTTGATGTGCTGTTTTCCACAGTTGAGCCAATGAGGAAGGACAGAAAGGCAACAGTAAATTTAAGAAGCAATCTCTGTAGTACACAGGCATGCCATGTAGTCATGTAGTTAGTAGATTAGGCAGAGGAGAAGGAGTACAGCAAATAACTAGGAAAAACAACTGAACCATCAGATATGAAAACCAGCAAACGATGCCAGTCTGCCAAAGAAGAGAGGCAATGGAGGAGGAGGTTCCTGCAGCATCGGAACTGATACATCTTCAAAGCCTGTGGTGAGAGACTTTAATCAAACTTGGAGCAGAGA
>VZRZ01006696.1:18743-34406 GCA_013398175.1 Climacteris rufus | reverse complement strand
GCCAACTTCTGCAAACCGTGAGACAGTGCCAAAGGAGAGAGAGAGAGACCCCTCCAGGTGTAATTGCTAAGAAGAGGAAGCACCTGAGCATCTGAGGACTAAACTAATTAGAGAAAAACCCCCTCCCCGTGTTCCCCTTATGATCTGGGAGGAGAGAGAGGGCTGTGAAGCTTTTGAGAGGGGGGGAGGGTGATGGGAGGACGGCGGAGGAAGAATGTTCAGGAGATGTTCCTTTGTTTTTGCTTGCTCCTTTGACTCTGTAATAAATTCACTTTATCACTTAGAAGCACTGACCTTGTCTCAGCCTGATTTGCTCCTGTGCCAGCATTTCTTACCATGGGTTAGTAACACAGTTCTATTCAGAAGGGGGAAAAGAGCAGTTCTGGTGGGGCCTTGGTTGTTGGCCAGGGCTAAACCACTACAGTGAGTGACCCCTGGGGGCTCTGACACCACTCAGGGTGCCCTTGCTCCTCTGGCTTGCCCTGATTTTTGCAGCTCTGGATGTTACCATGCTTTTGTAGCTAGTTTCTCAAGTGGAAGGTGTTGACAAGGCTCAGTTGAAAAGGATACTGTCTCTATAGCATGAGTAGCCACTCCAAAACCAAGAGTGGTCACAGCATTCTAAAAGCTGCTGTACTAAAGGCCCTCATCTTCACATTCACAAATGCAAGGAAAGGGTAGAAGAGTTTCCTTGTTCCTGGATAGCAGGATTTATTTCTACATCTGTCAATAACATTTGTGTACTTCTGCTGGCTGTAAGAACATGGGAAAAAGCAAACCCAGAAACGTTGTTAAGAAAAATAGCATTTTTCCTGGGAGATTCTGGGTGCTTTCATTTGACAAGCCAACATAATGATTTTAAATGTCTTAAAAATCAAATCCTAGGTGTGGGATTCAGCTCCAGATCATAGATACATATATACAGGCATTTAAATGGAGGGGCTTGGTTCAGTTGCTTAGTTGCCATCTGAGATGCTGTAAGGCATCCTGCCTGAACTTCAGCTGCACCTCTGGCTTTTCAGAGGGATTTCATTCATTGCAGGAGAGGTTTCTCACTGTGGTTGAGCCATGACACCCACAGGAATGGTGTGGGAGCTGAGTGTCCTGCTCAGCACGGAGAGGGGAGCACTGAGCTGAGCATTTCCTTGGCTGGCTGGGGAGCAGCCAAGCCCAGGGCTTGCAACAAGCTGCTCCTTCCTTCCACTGCTCCTGGCACTGTGGGCACTGGGGCAAGGTCCCTGAATACAGAGTCACAGACTGAAAAAATTCAGGTTGGAAAAGCCCTCTGAGACCATCCAGTCTGTTCATCCAGCACTGCCCTGTTCACCACTAAACTGTGCCCCCAAGTGCCACAGCTACACAGCTTCTGAACACTTTCAGCCCTCCAGAGGATGTGTGGCTTGGCAGGAGTCTGAGGAGCTGTGCCTGCACCTCTCTGCAAAAATTCCTTTCCAAACAGGTGACTGCACCAAGTGTGAGCCACCCACGGGGTTTGTTCTGTGACACTTTGTCAACGACACTCCCACTAAATGCATTGTCCCTGATTATCCACAGTGCCTTGGTGCTGTGGAAATGCTAAGCACAGGTCCATAAATCATGGATTTATGAATCAGGCTACATGAATTGCCTGCAGGAGACTGGGGGTGAGTGAACAGGAGCTTGTTGTTCCTTTCTCCCTGATGTGGAGCTCCAGGAGAATGGAGCAGGCTCACAGCACATGGCTTTGGGAGCTGCTGAGCAGTGTCACCCCACCTTGAAGCTGTTCAGCTGCAATCTGAAGAGAGCATGGAGCACTCTCTTTGAAGAAAATACTTCCCATTTGCTTAGCAGTTCATCAGAACAGCTCCAGTGTGAAGGAACATGTACCAGCTGACTGCAGACTTTGCTTTTCCTCTTTGCTAGGGCAGATGGTCAAGTCCTTGTGGTCAGGCTAAGATGGGTGGGCATGTGGTGTTTCCAGCTCATTTGACCAACTGGATCTTCTTGTCAGGCTGTCAGAGCTGCACTCCCATCCTGGGATGTTTCTGGAAGGAATCTCTAGCATTGCCACAGCAGTGTCAGCAGTGTCAGTGTCCCACTGACAGCAGAAAGTCAGGCTTGAAAGAAAAACCCAGGCTTGTATTGTTTGGGTTTAGTTTTTGGATAGGTTTTTTTTTTTTATAATAAATCAGAAGCTTTTCAGCATTAAACACCTGAAATAAAATTGTATTTGAGTTTAAAAATGCCAAGGTTGTCTCCTGTGCCTTTCCTGGGGTTGTTGGAGATCACTATGGACAGCCAAGGAAGTTTAGGAACTGTTGCCCAGTAACAGGAGAGGAGAGGGGGCTGGGAAGTGTTTGTGGCCGTGGGAGGAATCCAGACCAAAGCAAAGCTTTATGTTCTTGTCTGAACATCCTCCCCTGGCCCATTTGGTCACTCTCCCCTCTGGACAATCAGTGCCATGGCAGCATTCCATGTATCCATACCATGGACACTCCAACACTCCCAGCCCTGAGCAGCTGCTGAGGCAGAAATTCCTGCTGGCAGTTCAGGAGTGTGAGGAAATGTGGATGTTAAACACAGCCATGGGACAGGCTCTGCCACAGCCTCACCCTTTGCTGTGTGTCCCCAGTGGCAGCCCCATGTGGTACCACACTCTGAGCTGCCATAAATCCTCGTGTCTTGCTGCACTGACTGCATTTGGAAGTGTTTTCTGATTTCCCTGCACTGAGAGCACTCAGAGACCTCCTCTTCTGTTCCCTGTAATGGTGAAGTTATCGTTGATGGCCAAAATAAAACTCTTTGTTTCCCAACAGGGTGCCAGAGTATCTGGTGAAGAGCATAACCTGGCAGACCCTGCAGGCTGTGAACTTCTGCCATAAACACAATGTGAGTCCCCTGACCAGCACTAAGAGCTGCTGGAACACAGCCTTGGAGGGGAGGGAGGTTCTGGGGGCATTTTCCTGATTACAGAGCTTCTGTGGGATGCAGTCAGATGGACTCTCCTGTTCTCAACAGGAAACCCAGCTGAAATATTGGTGCATGCCCACAACAGCTGCCCTCACTGCCACACAGGCCCCTTGGCTTGGCTGTCAAGGAATGATTTGCTCTGATGACCTTAGACAAGCTTGAGGGCAACAGGAATGTGTCCTGGTGTGATCCCAGTGCCCTGCACTGCCACTGATGTTTAGGAGCTCAGCAGCTCAAGAGCTGAGAGCTGAGCAAACTGCTGCTGATTGCACAGGAAGCCCTTCAGCTGACTGTCCTAGGGGTTCAATCGTGGCACCAGTTAAGAAGTTTCAAAACAGACACAATAAACCCATTTTACAACCTCTCCTCTGCTCTCTGGACAGAGACAGGAGTTGTGTACATGGCAGATACCTCAGTGGGAACATTTTAAGAAGCAGGGGGAAGGAGAAAGAGCCTTTTGGAGAAGTTCTTTAGGCAAACTGAGCTATAATTGTCTTTTTGTTCATCTGCCAACATTGGAGATTTGAGAGTGGGGCAGGAGATGGCCCTGGGATGGATGTTTTGTTTTTGCTGGGAGACTTATGTCCAGTTGAGCCACAGGAACTTGGCCACAGGTCTCTCCTGCTTCCAAGATTTGTTGGTTTGCATCTTTTTTCTGTTCTCCTGCTCAGTCTGAAAGATTTAATGGAGTTTTAGGGCAGAGGGAACAATGAGATGCTGCAGCCTGAGCTGCTGTAGATCACAGGTAATGAGGTTTTATGCAGCTGCCCTTTTTGGAACTCCATGAGTGGTTTAATAAGCAGCATTTCAGTCCTCAGGAGGACACAGTAATTTACCACCAGCTTGGCAAGGGAAGTCCAAGGTGTTTGAGGTGATGATGGGGGAGGGACAAGTGAGTGAGACCCCAGTGAGCTGAGTAGAGCAAAAGAAATAAAGGCCTTTGCTAATCTGATCAGCAGAAATGCTTTGCCAAGCCCAGATTCAGTTGTTGTGAAGGTCAAGGCCACCTCCAAAGAATCCCAGATTGCTGGTGTTGGAAGGGACCTCTGGAGATCATCTCATCCAGCCCTCCCAGTCAGGCTGTTCAGAAACTCTTCCAGTCAGGGTTTGACCATCTCCAAGGCTGGAGGCTCCTCTGGACAACCTGTTTGGGTGTCTGGCTGCTGTGTCAGTAAAAAAAGATGAACTAAACTGCTTAGGTTTAAATGGAATTTCCTGAGTGCTCAGTTTGTGCCCATGGTCTCTGTCCTGTCACTGGCACCCCCAGGAGAGCCTGGCTCAGTCTCCTTTACTCCTTCCCATCAGGTATTAATTGAAAAGTTTCCCCCTGAGCCTTTTCTTGATGGTCCCAGCTCCCTCATCCTCCCCTTGGATGTCAGACACCCCAATCCCTTAAATATCAGTGGCCCTTCACTGGAATCACTCGGGTATCCCCACATCTTCCCTCTCCTGAGGATCCCAAATCTGGCCACAGAGCTCTGGATGTGTCTCACCTGTGCTGAGCAGAGGTCAGCACAGGTGAGACCAAGCTCTTGCTGAGTTTTGTCAGGAAAATCAATTGCCAGGAGCTTCCCAGGGGGTGCTGGGAGCTGAGTCTGTTGTCCAGGTGCCACAGAGCTGTGCAGCTGAAGCTGGGAGCCCAGGGGTGGGCTATGGACAGGTCATTGTCCTGCTGTTCAGAAATCCTTCCCTCTGCTCTTCCAGAGCCATGTGCTAGGGGGGTGTGGCTGAATTGATCTGAGGGCCAGGTTAAATACTTGCTTCTAACCTTGTTTTTCTCTTTTTTCCCAGTGCATCCACCGGGATGTAAAGCCAGAAAACATCCTGATAACAAAGCACTCGGTCATCAAGCTCTGTGACTTTGGATTTGCTCGTGTACTGAGTGAGTGCTGACTCTGTGTGTACACAGTGGAGGATGAGCCGTTCAAACACTCCCTTGGCTGTCAGATGCACCGCAGATCAAGGCTGTGGTGTTTTCCCGGGGAATCTCTGCTGAAGGCTGGGTAGAGATTCCCAAACCCAACGGGAGGGAGCCCCACCCCGCGGGGCCGTCTGTAAACAGGCTGAGCTCGCTGGGGGTGCTGCTGCTGGCAGCTGGGGGTTGGCCTTGGGCGCCTTGGAGCTGCCCAGCCACTGTTTGTGCAGTGCTGCACACACAGCTGCAGTTCCCTGGCAGGAAGAGCCCCCCTGGCTGCCCCTGCAAACAATGAATTCACATTTTCCGTTGTAAATAAACCCCCTAATTTGGTTTTTTTTATTTAGCTCCTGTTCAGACAAATCACGTGGGCTCCGAGAACTGCTCACAGGCTGGGGCAGCGCCCTGCTGTGGAGCTGTGCACATTTTAATTCGGGGGAAAACCATGGTGTTGATTTTTGCCAGATCCTAAGTGTTTCCACAGCCGGGTTCTGCCATTGCCCAGTGACTCGGGAGGTGCCCTGAGTGCGAGAAGCCGCGCCCGCGCTGCTCTGCACGGCTCTGACCCGCACTCCCCTCTGTGTCTCCCTTCCCCACCCCGGCGCAGCCGGTCCCGGTGCCTCCTACACGGACTACGTGGCCACCAGGTGGTACCGCTGCCCGGAGCTGCTGGTGGGGGACACCCAGTACGGCCCGCCCGTGGACGTGTGGGCCGTGGGCTGCGTGTTCGCCGAGCTGCTCTCCGGGGCGCCGCTGTGGCCCGGCCGCTCGGACGCGGACCAGCTCTACCTCATCCGCAGGACCCTGGGTGAGCGCTCCCTCTCCGCCTGGGATCCCCTCGCTGAGGGGAGGGGAGTGGCCAGGAGGGGAATTCACCAGCGGATCTCTCTCCCTGGGGCAGCGCTGCTTTGTTTGAGGTGTGGCTGTCCTTAAAAAGGAGCGGGAATGACTGCGCACGCCAAGCAGGCTGAGGAAGCAGGATCACTGCCTGCACACTGCCGGGAAGCATCGCTTTCTTCAGCAGTGAGGCTGAGGGAAGCTGAGGCTGCTGCCAGGAGAGATGTGGGATGTGTTAGGTGCCCACTGGGTGCCCCTCCTGGTCCCTTGGGGTGGCCCGGGGACTGCTGGGGTGGGGGAGCACAGGGGCACCTTCAGCTGCCTCCACAAAAAATGAAGTGTCTGTATCAGAACAGACCAGGAACGTTTTGCATAAAGGTTTGACAGGTCCAGGTATTTTTCAGACTTTAAGACCAAGCCAGGTGGTCGGTGAATAGCTGGATTCAGTTCATCCCAGCTTGGGAGGTCTCAGCAGCCCTGTCAGTGCCTGTTGGTGCCTGGCAAGGGGAGTGTGAACACTGCAGCTTGTCTGTTCCTTGTGTTTGTTGTTTTCATCAAGGAATTTTAGGAGCCACTCCGGATCTCTTTGTTAAACAAAAGAGCTGTTATCCCCATAACACTTAAACTACCCCAGTCTCAAAATCTACTCAATCTACTGTTTGATTTTGGTGTGATTTCCTGGGTGACAATAAACAACCCTCCACTTTTAACTGAAACTCGTTGGAATGAACTGAGAGCTGTCATTTTTACTGAGCAGTTTATAAAACTATAAAGGTGGCTAATGGCTTTAAAGAGAGAAGCAATCACTGATGGCTTCATCCTCCAGAATCCATTAATGCCAGTGTTAGGTAGCTACAATTTCTTTGTAATGATAGGGTTTCAGCCAGAAGAGATTCCCACTGGATTGCTGGATCCAGGTGCTGGACTGAGGTGGTGTTCACAGAGCAGAGCTCCTTGGCTGAAGCTGTGCCATTATGGGGGATTTGATTTTCACTTTTTCCTTGCTCTGAGCTGCTCTAAGCTTCAAAAACACTGCTTTGGGGAAAGCTGCAGTGTGTTCTGGTGGGGCTGTGTTCAGCTCTTTTCTATACAACAGCCTCAGGAGTGTCCAAAGAGAATTGCACCCAAAAAGAGTTAAATTTTCCTGAAGCTGGGATGCTGGTGGCCCTGCCTTTCCTTCAGCACAGGGTGTGGGATCACTGATGGCCAAAAGGGACATCAGGTGTCACAAAAGAACATTTCCTTGGCTCACTTGGTGCTGTTCCACCTCTTTAGATGTTCTCTTGGATGGCACCAGCCTTGTTAGAGGATACAACCTTGTTCATTGCAGGCTCTGTAAAAACAGCAAATTAACCCAACTTTGTTTTTTTTTTAAATTCTTGGTTGAAGGGGATCTCATTCCCAGGCACCAGCAGGTGTTCAGCACCAACCAGTTCTTCAGTGGGGTAAGGATTCCAGACCCAGAGAGCATGGTAAGAGCTGTGCACCTGCACTTCCCTCACCTCCCCAGCTTGCCAAGTCCTTTGGTGTGCAGCACTTTCCCTATCCAAAAGTTTTGTCCTCTGCTTTCCCAGAATATTATTTGGAGGTGGCTGAACTCCTCTCATGACATTTTTTAAAAAATGCAGTTAAAAATGTTTAATCTCCACTCCTTTCCCCCATTTGTGGTGGCACATCCTCGGTGATGCCAGGCCTCTGGCACATGGAATGATGGAGGCATTTGGTGAGGAACAGGTCACATTGCCATGGAAAGCTGGCTCTCAGAACCCTGATGAATGAAAAGCTTGCTAATATGGGTCCACTCACTGCTTTTTTTCCCCTCTAGGAGCCATTGGAAATGAAATTCCCCAATATTTCCTACTCTGCTCTGGCTTTCATGAAGGTGAGAAAACCCCAGCTTGTGGAGGAGCCCTGCCCTGAGATTAACAAACATCATTGCTTATCAGTAAATGGAGTGAGAGTGGGGACTGAGTTATTAGATTCATTGTAAAATAGAGTTTTCTACCCCTGTAATTGTACCTGTTCCTTGAGCCACAATTCCTGCTGCAACCGGGGACTGCCCATCCCTGGAAGTGTCCAAGGTCAGGCTGGATGGGGCTTGGAGCAGCCTGGGACAGTGGAAGTGTCCCTGCCCATGGGAGGGGTGGAACAAGATGATCTTTACGGTCCCTTCCAACCCAAACCATTCCAGGATTAATTTTTTCAATTGTCGGGCAATTAGCTGCTCCTCAACGCCCTTGGAATCCATTAAAAACTCATTAACACGTGTAGCCGTGGGAGCACCGAGCTGTAGTTGTGCAGACCTGTTGGATGAGTGTTTTATGGGAATCCTTCATCTTTTCCAAGGGCTGCCTTCGGATGGACCCTGCAGAGAGGCAGAGCTGCGAGCAGCTGCTGCAGCAGCCTTACTTTGACAGCTTCAGGGAGGTGGCAGAGCTGGGGAGAGAACATGAAAAAGGCACTCGGAAAGCAGCCAGGCTGAGTCGGAAGCACCTGCCAGGGGTAATTCATCCATAGTGCTTCCCATTCCTGCCTAAGGAGGGGCTGCCTCTTCTCCTGGCTCCCAGGGGGGCTGTGCTGGCAGGGGAGGGGGTTGGCCTGGGCTTGGGTGGATCCCGAGGGGAAAACAAACCCCCTGGCTAAAGAGTAACTCCGGACAAACTGGATTTTGCACTGCGGCTCCACGGGGCACCGGGGATAAACAGCACAGCCCTGGCAATGATAAGGTTTGTCCAGGAGCGTGCATTCCTCACAAAGAGCAGCAGGAGAGCTCAGCACACTCGTGGCTGGTTTAATTTGGGGCCTTTTTGGTGCTTTTGAATCCCCAATTATGGAGATGGAAAAATCACCCACTTCAGTTTGTCAGTGCTGCTGGGACATGAGCCCTTACTCACTGCCACCTTACCCCTGCTGCTTTGGCCTTTCCAGACTCCATCCCAAGTGCCCAAATCCAGCCTCACAATGCCAATCATTCCACAGTTCTTTATTCCTGTGAGCCACGTTGCCCATGGAGCTGGAACAGGTGGGGAGTGGGAGGTGAGGGATGGAGAATTCCCCCAGTGTGCAAATTCCTGGATCAAACTGATTTGCCTCTTGTGTTTCTATGACCTGGGATGTAGCAACTCTGTTTTTCTTGCCTGAAGAAATTCTTTAATGAGTTGTTCTCATTGCAGTCCAGTCATAAAACCCCAGGATCTTGGCTTGCAGAGTACAGCATTACAGTAGGAATAATGTTATAGTTTATATTCCACATGAAAAAGGAAATGAGTGCTTTATTCCCATTCTGAACAAATACACTCAGTGTGACTTTCCCTTTGCTACAGCACCTGCCTCAGCTGACCAGCAGCAATGTCCTCCCAGCTTTGGACAGCAAGAAGCAGTGCTGCAAGACAAAGAAATCCAACTACCACCTCCCACACATCTGACTGGGTGACAGATCAAACTTGTTCAAAGCTCAAGGCATTTGGGATTTATAAATGGAGGATACACATGGAAAACTAAATTACTAAAAGTTAGGACATGTCCAGAGTGGTCTGTCCTGCACTCTGGGTCACTGGTGGAGGGGAAGTGCTGCAGGAAGAACTCCAAGCTTGTCTCAGTGTCCTGTATAGGAAGGAAGATACATTTTGCTTTAATTACTGATTGCTGGTTCAGCATTACCCAACCCAGTGCTGTAGTGTGGGTTTTAAAACTCTTGCCCATCTGTCACCTGCATTTCAGAGTTGGCAGGAGAACTCAACCTTGCCAAAAACATCAATCCCCCTGCTTTAGACTGGGCCTAAGTCCCTGCTGTGTGAGGAGCTGTGGCTGTGCTGCTGATGGGCTGGGAGATGTGTTGGAGTTTCCAGCTCTCAGAGACAGCCCTGCCCCACTGCTGCAGGTACAGGGCACAAAGGTTTGGCAGCAGAAAGGTTTGCTGGTGACCTCACAGGCTCAGCAGGCACCACTCCCAGGAGAACACTCCAACAGTAACCCTGCTGTTTCTTGAGTCTTTCCAGAGCTTCTCCTGCAAGTTTTATCCTTGGATTCTGCTTCTGACAACAGTGAGGGCACTTGCTGGTAGTTGCAAAAATGTGTTTATCAAAACTAATCATGAATGGGATTTGTACCATTGGCCAGACACAGGCAGGAATTCTGCCTGAGTGTTTGTATGAGACTGACTCGGATTTGTGGAATCTCAGAATGTAATATTGTACTGATTTTGAATAAAAGAAATGTAGCTTCTTTTTCCAACTTACTGGAGCTATTTTACTATAAAAAGCTTTACTGCTGGGCAAGGAACATGCTCTTTTTACTTGACACTTAGAGCAGAAATATTTTCCCAGTACATTTTGCGTTTCACAACAATAAAAACCATTTCAGTGGGACAGTCCTGAATGTGCCTGTCAGCCTCTGGTTTCTTTACAAAAGAACCATGTTTGACACATCCCCGTGGATCTGACTGCCTGGAGTCACTGCCTCCTGCCCTTCCCTACCACCAAATCCAGGGATTTGACTGCAACTACTGGATTCTCCCTGAGGATGTCATTCCCCCAGTGCTGGGGACTGGTAAAGCCCCAACTCCAACCCTGGGGCAGTTTTGAGTCTCTCACAAGAAGGACATTGAGGGGCTGGAGTGTCCAGGGCAGGGAATGGAGCTGGGAAGGGGCTGGAGCAGCTGAGGGAGCTGGGAAAGGGGCTCAGCCTGGAGCAAAGGAGGCTCAGGGGGCCCTGCTGGCTCTGCACAGCTCCTGACAGGAGGGGCAGCCAGGGGGGAACGGCCTCAGGGCAGGTTCAGATTGGATATTTGGGAAAATTTTTTCATGGAAAGGGTTGTTGAGTCCTGGCACAGGTGGAGTCCCCATCCCTGGAGGGATTTCAAAGCCCTGTGGATGTGGCACTTGGGGACAGGGGGCAGTGGTGGCCTTGGCAGTGCTGGGGGCACAGTTGGACTCCCTGATTTTGAGGGCCTTTCCAATNAATTTTTTCATGGAAAGGGTTGTTGAGTCCTGGCACAGGTGGAGTCCCCATCCCTGGAGGGATTTAGAAGCCCTGTGGATGTGGCACTTGGGGACAGTGGTGGCCTTGGCAGTGCTGGGGGCACAGTTGGACTCCATGATCTTCGAGGGCCTTTCCAACCTCAGTGATTCTCAATGACTTTTATTTATCAGGAGTGATGAGGATGCAGCTAAAGAGCTGCACAGCACTAACTGAGTCCACATCAGCACACAGCAAAAGCGAGCTCAAGGGTGCAGCTCCAGCAGCTGCTGCTCCTCACGTTCCCTTCAGCAGCTCAGTGTTCTGAGGGGGTGACCCTGCCTGCCTTTACATCACTCCACTGAAACCAGACAACCCAAGTCCCAATGTGAAGAGCACAAAAAACCACCCATAACCTCTTTTATTCAAGCAGCACCCACTCACTGGGCGAGACTGAGAGGGAACAGCTCTGGTTCCCACAGCACCAACAGCACACCCCCCGACGTTCTCCCCTCTCCTCTGGGCAGTGAAACACTGAAAACTCCTACCTGAGCTATTCACAGCTTCCTAGACAAAGAGCAAACACGTGCCTGCATGCAGAAACCTGCCTGCCCTGCTGCTGAGCCACCACTGAGTTTAAGTTTAAATAAAACTGAACGGCGTCAATCCTCCGAAGGGCACACGCAGCTTCTGAGCTGGGCTGGAAGAGCTGGGCTGACTTCCACACCTGGAAATACAGCAGCATCTACAACTTCATTTCTGCAACATAAGAGAAAGCCTAGGAAGTCCCATACATCTCAGTTTGGGGCTGTTGTGTTTATTCCAAATCCAGCTCCAGCTCCAGGTTCGGCAGCGCCTGCTGAAGGACACGGAAAGTCCTTTCTTTCTCTCTGATCCCAGGAAGGTCACTCAGATACAAATATTCAAGGTTCCTGTAAATATTTAAAAACAAAATGGACAGCTAGTATTGAACTGCTGACAGAGAACTTGGAGAAATCATTCTGCTGCAGTTGTGAATATTTTCAGTGGTGACTGGTTCTACTGCAAGTTTGTTTCTGAAGTGGATACTTGGGATTTTTAGCTGCAGTATCCAACTGCATCCCCTTTGCCAGCACCCAGGTCTGCCCCACAACCTCGAGGGATGAGAGGATGGTGTGACAGGAAGCAGTAAAAGCTACAGGACATGGTCAAATCCTGCCCTGCAGAGCAGCTGCAGGAGAGGGGTGAGGAGCAGAAGCCAAGGTGATCACTAATTACTTCTTGAACCAAACCCAGCCACCCCACAGCCCCAGAGGTCTGAAACAACCACAGTGCAGCCCTTCCACCCAGCACAGTCCCAAAAAGCAGGAGCAGGCTGCTGTGGAGGGGCCCAGTGGCTCACTCACGCCAGCCTGTGGAGTGCAAGGATGCCTCTGTCTGTGACATTGCCACAGGAAATGATCTTCAGCTGCAGGAGGCTCTTCTGGAGGTTGTTGGTCTCGCTGAGCCTCTGCAGACACTCGTCCTGTATGTACATGCACTTCTCCAGCTTGATGTCTGTAACGTGCTCCAGACCATCTGCCAAGGCAAAAACGAGGATTTGGATCAAAATACCAGGATCAGCTGTGCTGGGTGTGAAGTTTTCCATTTAATAACTGCCTCCAAAACCACCCAGCAACACCTTCCTTTATACAGTGAGGCCCTAACACACACTGAATCTCCAAAGTCCCTTTCAAAGAAATGAAAATCCAGGGGTTTGTATCCTTTTGGTGAGGATTCTAAGACCTCTGACATGGGCAAGTAATAAAATACTACAAGTCTGGGTGATAATGACTGACATAGGAACCTGCCAATGCCAAAAATCCAGGGTCCCCTGCTGTGAAAAAATAGAACTGCTCCCCATTTTGGTTTCTCTTATTTCAAGACCACCTGAAACACTTACTTCATGTTTTATTTTGTAAGAGACCAAGAGCTTGCTTTTTAATTGTCTTTGAAGACATCATAAATGCCTGGAGAATGAGCTGAATTATGACTTCAGAGACACCAAAATCACCAAACTTCAGACACACCAAAATCACCACAACTTCAGAGACACCAAGATCACCACAACTTCAGAGACACCAAAATCACCACAACTTCAGAGACACCAAAATCACCACAACTTCAGAGACACCAAAATCACCACAACTTCAGAGACACCAAAATCACCACAACTTTAGAGACACCAAAATCACCACAACTTCAGAGACACCAAAATCACCACAACTTTAGAGACACCAAAACCACCACAACTTCAGACACAAAACCACCACTTGGTGCAGAAGTACAATGACACTGATAGTGCTTTTTGCTACGAACTCATTGAAATTGGTGGCACTTCCCTAGTGCTACAGACACTTCAGCTAAAGTCTGGTGAAGTTCCCAACCTCCTCCTGCTTCACACCACACCTCCAGCCAAGCCTTAGGAACTGCTAAATGCATACAGAGCTATTCTAAAGGGGAAAAACCCCACCAAAGATTGATCTGTGTCTCGCTAAGGAAGGAGAACACGACGCCACCGTTGCTATTTGGATTTTCATCTCCGTGCAGCCGTTTATACATTACCCAGGTAGTCAAATCCTCTGTACATGATGCAGGAGTCGGTGGCATTGATGGCTTCTATCTTGTACTTGCCCAGGGGCCCTGTGGGGAGCCCATTGTAGTCCTGCTGCCACTTGGGAGAGCCCTGGAAACGCACCAGGGCCCCGCAGCGCAGCAGCCACTCCGAGGCCGCCCGGTCGGGGCCCACGGCTCGGATGCGCTCGTGGTCCACCCTGCAGGGCACAGAGTTGTGAGTATGAGAGAGCTGAAATGGGTTTTCATTCTTTTGGAGTGGCCTGCACTCCAAAACCACCTATTCTCTCTGGTTTTTTAGCCATCAGGGTTATTACAGCATGGATTGATTTATTGGAATAGTCACAAGGAAACACATACGAGACCAGAATTTAAGTAAAACTTCTTACTACACAGGATAAACAAAAAGATACTACCAGTAGAATAAATAGTGCACAATAATAAAAGGTACCTATAGCAAAGAATTAGTCAGGTTAGAAATTAATGTAACTCACCAATTCCTTTCTCTCAACTTCTAGAAGAGAAGCACGGGAATGACACACTGATGTCTAAGTACGTCAGAGAGAACAGTTTGTGCACTTCAAGAAGTAACCAAACTGCTGATTTTTGGAGCTCACAGTGCTCTTTTATATCATAAAATCCTTGTGTCTGTCAGTCACTTACCTTGTGTATTCTGCCTGCCCAGCACAGAGCTCACAGTTGGCACCAAGAATTTAGGGGAGATGGTCCCTAATCTTGGCATCAGCAGGTAAGATTGGGCAGCAGAGAGGGGGTGGAAACCATCCTGCCACACACAGACAGCACCCACACAGTGCCAGAATTATTCCCTGGACAGTGGTGAAGCTCCTCAGCAAGGAGCTGGGGCTGTGCATGGCAGGGTGTCAGGGAAGGAAGGGTGGGATTGACTGGAAATGGTTGATGGAGAATTTTGGATTTTAGTCTGGCATGAGGTTTTTTAACTGCAGTGGCAGATGCTTTTTTGGTTAAAAAAAAAAAATAATGCAAATGCAACTGGACTTAACTCTCCTGACTGTTTCCTTCCATGTCTGTAAGGAGAGAAAAAAACCCCACGTTTCTCTACCCAGAGTAAGGGTTTACAATTATAAATTTCTCTCCCAAACATTGATTACAGAAAAACCTTTTCATACAATCATGGAGCCATTGAGGTTGGAAAGATCTTTAAAATCATCAAGCCCCATCACCCACCCAGCACCACCACTAAACCACGTCCTCAAGAGCCATATCCACACATTTTTTGAACACTGCCAGGGATGATGACTCCACATCTTCCATAGGCAGCCTGGTTTTCCTCAACAATTATGGTATTTAAAAAAAAACCCCCACACTTCAGCACACTTCACTTGGATCCATTCTGGACTTTGGTGAGGAATGCTGAAGGCAGAGACCTGGCAGGGGCTCCTGTCTGGTTGAGTTTCTGCAATCAGCTACACCACACCACCTTTCCCACAGAGCTGGAAGGTGTAAGACAAAACCACGAGCTCCTGGAAAAAGTTATGGGCAGAGAAAGAGTTTCACGGTTTCTCTGTCTTTTCACAGAAAGTTTTTCTCTTTCTAAAAGTAAATATAAAACCCCTCTGTGGCTGAACCACTTTGCAAGTGATGGGTTGATCTGATGGCTCTCTAAGCAAAAGGGCACAGTTGTGCTGCGGGGTTAAGAGAGTTTTGGGGTCAAATTTAGGGGATTTAGGGAAGGAATCCATGTGGCCAGCCTGGCCATTCCAGGGAAGGGGCAGAGCACACACTCTCCTCTGGATGGCATTGGAATGCTTTGGAATGGGAAACAAGTACACAATGACCCCTTGACAGCAACCAACATGCAATCTGGGGGCAAAGAGGAGCACTAATGACAGCAAAGGTTCTCTGCATGGTAGCGATTTGATTCTTCTGCTTCACAAGAAGCGCATCCCACGCAGGGGATAATTAATTATTAACCAGCGACTCACTCTTACTTGTTGAACACGGCGTTCAGCCATCCCCAGAAGGCTCTGGAGCTGCCCGGCGGCTGCGGCGGCTTCCTCAAGAGTGTCCTCAGCACCATCATCGCCTTCTCGGAGCAGGGAGAGGGGAAAGGGAGGCGTTATTTGGGGCGGCAGCAGCGCCAAGGGGAGGCCGTGCCGCCGCCGAGGCCTGCGCGGGGCTCTCAGCCTGAGGGGGGGTGAGGGTGTCACAGCCCGCGGGCTGCCCCGAGCGGCCGAACCTTGCCCGGCGGAGCGGGGAGCAGGAGCGGGAGGAGCGGGAGAAGCAGCAGGAGAAGCAGGAGGAAGAGAAGGAGGAGGAGCGGCCCGGGGAGGACGCGCAGGACGCGGGCCGGGCGCTCCCTCCGCCCCCAAGATGGCGGCGGCGCTGAGGGGCCGCGCGCGGCCGGGCGGGGCCGCGGCGCTGTGGCGGCTGCA
>VZRZ01006696.1:0-17714 GCA_013398175.1 Climacteris rufus | reverse complement strand
CTATTCCCCCATATCCCCCCATATCCCCTCTATCCCCTCTATCCCCCATATCCCCTCTATTCCCCCATATTCCCCATATCCCCGTTTCCCATGCCCTGCCTGTGCCCCGGGCTGCCCTGAGGGCCGTGTCCGTGTCCCCGCAGCACATTCGACGTGGCCGTGGTGGGCGCGGGGATCGTGGGCTTGGCCGCAGCCCGGGAGCTCATCCAGCGCCACCCCTCGCTGGCCTTCGCCGTGCTGGAGAAGGAGCAGGAGCCGGGTAGGGAGCGGGACAGGCACCGCCACCAGCGGGAGGCCGTGCCCGAGGCCGCGCTGCCACAGCCTCGGTGTTTTATGGATGGATAGCCCCGGGGAGGGCTCGGCTTTGGGGCTGTAGATGTGGGAGAGCTGCTGTGCTTGCTGCTGATGGGTGTTCCATCCCTGGAAGTGCCCCAGGCAAGGTGGCACAGGGCTGGGAGCAGCCTGGGATAGTGGAAGGTGTTCCTGCCCATGGCAGGGGGTGGAATGGGATGGGCTTGAAGGTCCCTTCCAACCCAAACCATCCTGGGATTCTTCGTGACTCTCCCCCTGGCTTTGCCCCAACAGGGATTTCCTTCCACCCTTCTCCCAAGGACACATCCCTCAGTGGAGAAGCAGAGTTGGCATCACTCTGTGCTTTGCTGCTGAGACTTCAAATTAAGTATTTTAAGTTCAAAAAATCCTGAATGTTGCTGCTCCACTGTATGAAAGTTGCAGTGACCACTGGGGCTCCAGCAGTGAGACAGGAGCAGGGGAGTGAACAGCTGGAATAAGGAGCAGTGCAGGTTGTAGAAGAGCAAGGGCAGGTACTGCATGGAGCTGGAGGAATCCCAAGGGATCCATGGCAGTGGTTAACTCCATCCAGGACCTGTGAGCCCAAGCTCTTGTCTGAAATAGCTCCATCAGCCAGGTTAGAAATTGCTCCTGAGATGTTCCATGAATGGTGCAAAATGGCTTTTTATCCCCAAGACACACATGAAGTGCTGAACAGCTGAGTGCCAAGCAGGAATGACCTTTGGGCATCAACATGTTAACAGAGAAAACCTGCCCAAATTACTTCAGTAAAAATGTTTGTGATGTTTTTCACCTCTCTTTTACCTCTTTGCAAAGAGCAAATAGCAACCTAATCCAGTTCACAAATACTCAAAATCCTCCCAGGCTTGCAGTGTGTTCAAAGGAATTGTGGATTGCACAGACATTATGTTAGATGAGGCCTCAAGGGATGCATTTTGTTTTAAAAATTGGATTTCTTAAAGTTAATTTTAGTATGTAAAACATTTTGATTAATTAGCTTGTTCCTGAAGGAAAATCTTGTGGTTTTTGGGTTTTTTTTCCCTGTTGATCCAACACACTGCAGGCTGTGATGGATTATCATTAACCAGGGCTGGCTGTGACAGTGTTTCTCTAACCTTTTGAGACCAAGAGAGGAATTAATTGTGTTTGCTGTGCAGTTCCCTCATTTGATCATCTCTTGTAACACTGATTTAAGGCAGAATCTCAAATTACTTGTCTTTTTGACAGATTAAGTGATTAAGTGGGAACAGACATGTTTTAATAATGTCTTTTTCTTTCTCTTTAGCCCATCACCAGAGTGGGCACAACAGTGGTGTGATCCACAGTGGGATTTACTACACCCCTGGCTCCCTGAAGGCCAAGCTCTGTGTGCAGGGGGCTGCCCTCTGCTACCAGTACTGTGACCAGAAGGGGATTCCCTACAAACAGTGTGGCAAGGTACAGGAATTCTCTGTTTTTACCTTGGAAACTGAGGCTGTGTGAAGGATGTTACAACCTATGCTAAAGGCCTGCTTGTGATCTTTCTCCACACTCTGCAAGTTGCACGTAATTTTATACATAAATGTACATAATGTACATAATCCCCTGCTGCCTCAAAATCATCCCTTGCAGCTGATGAGCCTCAGGCTGCTGTCCTTCCTCCTGGAGAAGCTTTTCCATGACTCTCCCCACTCTGTCTTCATTCTCTGAACCATTTCTAGTTCAATGTGTCTTTGGTTCAAGGTGAGAACCAGAACTGGGCAGAGCATTCCAGGTGTGGTCAGACCCTGGAGTTTTGCAGTAGAATTCTCTTTATTATCCTGTATCATTTTCCTGGCTGTTCCTGACACTCAATTCAGGTCTTTCCAGCCATCACCAGGAATTGAGCTGCTGTTTCCACAGGACTGTCTATCCTAACCCCTAGGTCTTTCCCCTGAGTGATAACTTTGGAGTTGAATTCCATCGTTTTGCTGCCTCTGCTGCCACACTGGGCACAGGGTGGCACTGTGGATCTGTGCAGCAACACACCTGAGGGACAGCCAGCTCCCAGCTCAAAGCTCTGAGGCACCAGCCTGCCCTGAAGGGATCAACTGGAGCTTGGCTGGCACTGGATTTGTGGATTTTGTACCAACAACAGGGTGGCAGCAGGAGCAGGGCAGTACCCTTCCCCTGTGCTGGCACTGCTGGGGCACCTCCAATCCTGGGATCAGTTCTGGGCTCCTCACAACAAGAATTTGAGGGGCTGGAGGGTGTTCAGGGCAGGGAATGGAGCTGGGAAGGGGCTGGAGCAGCTGAGGGAGCTGGGAAAGGGGCTCAGCCTGGAGCAAAGGAGGCTCAGGGGGCCCTGCTGGCTCTGCACAGCTCCTGCCAGGAGGGGCAGCCAGGGGGGGAACAGCCTCAGGGCAGGTTCAGATTGGATATTTGGGGAAATTCCTTCATAGAAAGGGCTGTCCAGCCCTGACACAGGTGGAGTCCCCAACCCTGGAGGGATTTCAAAGCCCTGTGTATGGGGGGACAGGGGGCAGTGGTGGCCTTGGCAGTGCTGGGGGAACAGTTGGATTCTTAGAGCTTTTCCAACCTCAACAATTCCCTGGTTCTGTGATACTTCCCTGGCTGTGTTTACTCCAGGGAAGATGATGGTGAAACTTTACAGCAAGTTTTCCACAAAGCAGCCCCAGGCTTGGAGAACTTTGTGCCTGTGGGGTGCCAGAGCTGGCTGGGCCTGGCAGTGTCATGGTCTGTGCAAACCTGGCCCAGGTAATTCAAAGCCTGTGGTAGTTGTGAGCAAACTCCATGGTTAAAGGAAGAGAAACTGCTACAATTCCATGTCAGAACACATCCTTGCTCTCTTATGGAGGCTGTTGGAGGTTTGGACAGTTTGGGTTGAGTTCAGTTTTATTTTTGGAAGCATCCCAGTGGCTCTTTCAATTCATATTCTCTTCTTTCACATGCAGATTTGTAGTCTCATGGTGCTTCTAGCAAATTGATTTTATGTATTGATATTATCAATTGATGGTAACTTAAACTACAGGTCAGCATTTATTTTTAATTCTCCATAATATTTTAGTGCTTTTGTGCAATTAATTAATGGCACCAACCATTCTCCCCCTTGGTTTATAATTCACTATTGCTTGAGTTTGATGCCAAACCTGCCCTCTGTGTGCTTTGCTCACTGCTGTGCCTTGTTGTCTTTTCCAAAGCTGATTGTAGCTGTGGAACACAGTGAAATTCCAAGGCTCAAAGCTCTGTATGAGAGGGGGCTGCAGAACAATGTGCCAGGGCTGAAACTCATTGGAGCCAAGGAAATCCAAGAGAAAGAGCCCTTCTGCAGGGTAAGGGATTGCCATCCTTATAATTAACTTGTAAGACCTCTGTTTCTCAGGTGACATTTTTTAATTTAACATAAAGATGTTTCTGACTTGAGGTTCAAGTTCAGAAGAGCCTGAAATTTCCTTCCCATCTTTAAGTCCTGATTTTGGACCAAGCCACTTTCAATCCAGTTGCTTCTTACAGGTGTGGTTTTTATGTAGGATTTCTCAGCCTGTTTATTTTCACAGCAGGAGAAATGTGGGGAGTTCATGGAACACAGAGTTGGTGTTGATTAATCTGTCTGTCTTTGAAAGGAAAAGCTGGATATAAATTCCCTCCTGTTTTATCTGGCACTTTGCTGGAGCTGTGGGTGTGTGACAGGAGTGGTTTTAAGTTCAGACAAATTTTCTTTAAAAGAATATTTGGTTTTTTTGGGTTTTTTTGTCCTGTAAACATTTTGGATCTGCTCCCTAAAACATTCTTGGCACGTTCCAGATCCAGCTGAGCAAAGGGGGAGGCAGCACTCCTCCCTTCTCATGGCAATGCACATTTTGCTGGTGAAACATTCCAGCCTTCACTCTTCTGTGCCTTTGATACCTTTGCAGGGTGTGATGGCCCTGGATTCTCCATACACTGGGATTGTGGATTACAAACAAGTGGCCCAATCCTATGCCAGAGACTTCCAGGAAGCAGGGGGGACAATCTTGACTGGTTTTGAAGTCACAAACGTGGAGATGGCCAAAGAAAGTGCTCCAGGGAGTGAAGATGGTAAGCCAGGGAGGTTTTGTGCACTCCATTCACTACAATCCTGCCAAAGATTTGGTTCAAAACACATTTCTTTTAACTGAAATGATATTTCTGAACCTTTCTGTCTCCTAGGGGTGAGAAAAAAAGCAAAATTATGTTAGAATATTCAGCAAACTCACTTTGAGGTTTTTTTGCAGGTCACCCTTCAGCTGAAACATTTAAAGCTGATGGAAGCAAGTGATACTAAAATTGAGAAATAAAGTTGTTCTCTCCTCTTAAAATCAGATTTAGCTGAATCTTGCAGGTGTATCAGTTATGGCAACAGTAGTTCCATAGCTTGGAAGATATTCCAGAGGAAAATTCCTTCATGGTGGCAAACTGCTTGTTCTTTGAATTCCCTGCTACTTGTCCTATTAATTCCTTCTCTTGTCTAATTCAATTTCAGGACTGAAATACCCAGTCATTGTTAGGAGCAAAAAGGTAAGAAAGCAGCAGAAGTTAAATTCCTTACAGGGAGCTGCTTTTCCTTTTTTAAGATTTTTTTCTGGTGGATTAATCATCTCCCAAAACAAAGGTTAAAAAGCTGCTGTTCAGCAACATGGTCAGTTTGATAAAACAACTGCAATCAGCTCTTGGCAATGGGGATGTTTAAAAATAATAATGATGATGATAATAATAATAATAATAACAACTGCTGCCTAATGTTTAATGTCCCTTATCTTCTTTGTTTGCACAATCTGATGCTTGTGTTTCCAAGGACTCCTTTTATGACTCCATCATTTGGTGACAAACACCAATTTTCATGTTTGCTTTTGGCCTTTGGCATCCATAAAGTGATAAGGAGGCTTTTAGCATCATTTTATTATCATTTTATTATCATTTTGTTATCATTTTATCATCAGAGCTGCTTCAGTAAAACAGGTGCACAGACAGGTGGTGTCCCTGCAAGTCAAGCTGCCCAGGAAGCTGTAACCTCTTCACCTTCAGGAGGGAATATCTGGAACAAAACCAACCTCACAACCCCCCTGGCAGTTTTTAAATTTAGTTCTGCTGCTTTTTTTCTTCTATTTTGGCTCTTTCATTAAAAAGTAGCTTCCAAAATCTGTTAAGATTCCTCCACCAAATACTGGTATTTTTTAATGCAAATATTTTGAGTTGAAGAAAAAAAATTTATAGTATTTAAAAGCAAATACTGGGAGCTAAATAAATAATTTATTAGAGAAATAATATTTAAATAGATAATAATTAGTGGGCTTGTTTATTTATTTCTTTAGATGATCAGGTGTTTGAATATTTAGCAGCTCTCCATGTCTGTGTGCTGGGAATTTGTGTAGCTGCTCCCACTCTGTGGGCTCAAATCATTGAACTGCCTTATTTAACCAGATATAAATATTTGTGGGGTGTTTTTTGGGGTGTTTTTCTGTAGATACATTGAATTAGTGTGTGTTTTTTGTTCCCCACAGGGTGAGGAGATCTCCTGTGGGCACATTCTGACCTGTGCAGGGCTTCACTCCGACCGCCTGGCTGAGCTCAGTGGCTGCAGCCCCCAGCCCAGGATTGTCCCATTCAGGGGAGATTATTTGGTGCTAAAACCAGAAAAGTCTTACTTGGTTAAAGGAAATATTTATCCAGTAGGTACCTCCTGCTTTGTGTGTCCCAGTGTGCTCTGAGAGCTGCTAAAAAGACACAAATAGGGCAAAATTCCATGTTTATTTCTGTCAGACAGTGATGCACAACACAGGGATGGAGATTCAGTTGTTTTGTTTTGTTTGTGGTTTTGGTTTTGGGCTAGGAAAATGATAGAACATTATACCACATGTCCAGAAAACTGAATTCTTTCTGTATGTTCTAAAATAAAGCTACAGGCAGGATTCCAAAGTCAATGAGTGACAACAGCAAATAATTATTTATTATTTAAATAATAAATAATTTAAATAATAATTTAAATAATAAATAATTTAAGCAATTATTTAAATAACTCTAACAATCCTGTTGAATCTCTTTATTGACAATCTGGACAAGGAGATTGACTGTACCCTCAGGAAATTCCCTGACAACACTGGAAGTCTTTCCCAACCTAAATGATTTTGGGATTCATGAATTTCTTGATGTAGGGTTTAATCTTTGGTGCAAATACCCAACACTCAGATTTAGGTATTTGAACCCCAGTTTTGACTTAGCTTATTTGGTCATAAAAAATAGATGTGAGAGAAAAAGGACAACCTTTCTACCACCTCATGTGGACAAATAATGGGATGAAGAGGAGCAATCCCAGACAGAAGTGTAGCTATAAAGGAGGAAAAGAGAATTCCTAGGGCAGCATTTTAGCTAATTCTGCTGTACATTGAAATACTGATTTTCTGAATATGAGCTACCTGCTAAACACTGGATTTTTAGGAAAATGTGGAACACTGGGCATTGTTTCTCTGACCTTTTGAATTATTTGGGTTCCTGTTGTGGGGTGGGAGGGAGGAGCTGGAACAAAAAAAGAACATGGAGATATTTATTATTAGCATTAACCAGGCCTGCTAAATTCAGGTTGTTATGTACACACCAGTGTGGGTTTCCTAATGTTCTGTATTCTATTTTATTGCAGTGTAATTATTCCTGGTGAAAAGCATCAGGGAGTCATTTGGGTTTGTTGTGGGTGGATTTATATCCTGAGAAATCCTGTGGATTTTTTATTCCTGTTGTTGTTTTCCTTTTCCCTGAGATTCAGCTTTCCCTGGCCCTGCTCTGTTCTTCAGTGTTTTAATTAATTATGTGCTATAACTGCACAATTAACAAGCAGCAAAGCCAGCTCAGAGCCAATTCCATGGTTCAGTGACACAAATTGTGTTGGAAATCAATGTTATTTGGAATTAAAATGGCCAATTTGCTGTTTGTGACAGCTCTGATCCCTCTTGTGTCCCACTTCAGGTTCCCAATCCTCGGTTCCCATTTTTGGGAGTCCATTTCACCCCCAGGATGGATGGCAGTGTTTGGCTTGGCCCTAATGCAGTGTTGGCCTTCAAGAGAGAGGGCTACAAACTCCTTGACTTCAGCACTGGAGACTTTTTGGATGCTGTAACCTACAGGTAATGCCTTGTGTTTGTGTCTGCTGAGTGTTCCCGTTGAGATGTGACCCATGGAAGCCACTTCTTGCCAAAAATCCTGCTTTTCCCATGTTTTTGGTGTGTTTAAAGACAGTTGTGCTGATAAGGGTGGATTTGCCCAAAACATTTGCCTTCATGTGGTCTGAGATTGGAAATTGTCTACCAGGACATGTCTCAGCCAGTCTGGGAATGTGGCTGCTCATCAGAAGGTGCTGGTGGAGCTGCTCCAGGACTGGTTTTGGTCCAGTGCACTGTAATAATTTAATAAATCTAAACAGTGCAATTAAATACCTGCAGAGGGTGCTGGGAGGAGAGCCAGACTGGGAGAGCTGGGGGGGCTCACCTGGAGAGCTCAGAGCCCCTGGCAGGGCCTAAAGGGGCTCCAGGAGAGCTGGAGAGGGACTGGGGACAAGGGATGGAGGGACAGGACACAGGGAATGGCTTGAAGCTGGAAAAGGGAAGATTTAAGTTGGATATTGGGAAGGAATTCCTGGCTGGGAGGGTTGGGATTCCTGGAATGGATTTCCCAGAGAAGCTGTGGCTGCCCCTGGATCCCTGGAAGTGCCCAAGGCCAGGTTGGAGCAGCCTGGGACAGTGGAAGGGATCCCTGCCCAGGTTGCTCCAAGCCCTGTCCAACCTGGCCTGAAACCCTTCAGAACTGGAATTCAGAGTTAATTCAATGCCACAGCTCTGTGAGCAAGGTTTGTTGAAGCAGAGAAGGGCAAACATCTGTTTTTCAAACAGAAAGTGTTCCAGGATTCCTGCTGCTGGAACTGGAACCTTGGGCCATGCAGTTGCATTTGCTGCCTTCTTTAGCAGAGTTAGTTGGAGCTGGGTGCATTTTGAGGCAGGTTTTCCCTCACTGCAGTTCTCTTTCCCCTCTGCAGTGGGCTGTGGAAGCTGGTGCTGAGGAACGTGTCCTACGGCCTGGGGGAGCTGTACAGGGCCTGCTCCCTCAGTGCTCAGGTGAGGCAGCTGCAGAAGTTCATCCCTGAGGTCACCACCAGTGATGTGCTCAGGTAAAAGAGACTTTTCCTCTTATTTTAACAGCAGAAAACGTGGCATAGGTTTATTCCCTTCCTTCACTAAAATACACTGCCAAAGCATGGAGCTGCCTCCAGCTCTGGGTCCCCAGCACAGGGAGGAGCTGCTGGAGAGAGCCCAGAGGAGGCACCAGGATGAGCAGAGGGATGGAGCAGCTCTGCTGGGAGAGCTGGGATTGTTCAGCCTGGAGAACAGAAGCTTGGGGGTGACCTCATTGCAATTAAGTCCAGTACTTGAAGTGAACTGCAAGAAAGATGGAGAGGGACAGGGGTGGTGGGACGAGGGGAATGGCCTCAAACTGACAGAGAGTGGGTTTAGATTGGATATCAGGAAGAAATTCCTCCCTGTGAGGGGATGAGGCCCTGGCACAGGGTGCCCAGAGAACCTGTGGCTGCCCCTGGATCCCTGGCAGTGCCCAAGGCCAGGTTGGATGGGGCTTGGAGCGGCCTGGGACAGTGGGAGATGTCCCTGCCCATGGCAAGAGATGGGCTTTAAGATCACAAGTTGGACTTGATGGTCTTGGAGGTCTTTTCCAACCTCAGTGTTTCCATGAGTGTGAGACATCCCCCACTCTGCCTCCTGAGTGTGAAACTGCCCCCCAAATACCTTGTGTGCCCTCCTCACTGTTCCCCTGGGCACCTTCCCAAGGGGATCGATTGTGTGACTTGGCAAAACATTTTCCTTCTGCTGCTCAGCTCCTCCTTCCTTTTCCAGGGGTCCCTCAGGGGTGAGAGCTCAAGCCTTGGACAGTGATGGGAACCTGGTGGATGACTTTGTGTTTGATGGAGGCACTGGGGATGTTGGGAGGAGGATCCTGCACGTCAGGAACGCCCCTTCTCCCGCTGCCACCTCCTCCCTGGCCATCGCCAGCGCCATCGCGCAGGAGGTGCAGCGGCGCTTCCAGCTCTGAGTGCCCGCCAGCTGCGAGCTGGGGGCAGCTTCTGCCCCTCTGCAACCTGGGACTGCTCCTGGAGGATCAACCAGGCCTTGGCAGGGCAGCACTGGCACGGTTGGGCAGTGCCAAACCGGCCTCGGGGATGTGCCGCTCTGCCACAACCCCTCGGCGTCACAAATAAAGGAGCTGAGGTGCCTGGTGTGGCACAGCCACCTGCAAGGAAGGTTTGGCCACCTCAGCAGGACAAGTTTGTGGGAGGCTCTGCAACCACAGGTGGAGCAGGAGGAGCCTCCATGGTGGGTTATCCATGTGCACTTCCCATGCCTGTGGTCCAGACGTTGCTTTTTTGGAGGTGGGTGTGAAAAGGCACAGGCATGGGGTGGTTCTGTGTGTGCTTTCTCTGTGGTTCCATTTCAATTGGAGTCTGCAGTCCTCTAGATTACATGAAAGTAATGGAATAGAAGGATAAGCCCTGCTTAAGGGTCCTGCTGATATGGAATTAAAGGCTTTATCAGAGCTTGAGAACAATATTCAGAGCCTTCAACGTGAATGTAGAGTATTTCACAGAAAAATGAGCTTAACAGGGATTACCAAAGCCCAATCAATTTAGATCTGCAGTTCTGATTCACTGTCTGGATTTTTTATAGAGCTGAAATGAAAATTATGGACATAAACAATGACTTTTCACTTAATTTACACTGGGAAATCAGCACCAATCAGAAACTACTTCAGTGGGTTTATGTTCCTTCTTAGCTTTGAATGCTGCTAATGCAAGAAGAGCTGGTCTGTGTCCAGCCACTTGGGCAACCCAGGGAAAATGGTCTTTGTAAAAGCAAATGTGAAGGGAGGGAAGCTCCAGAAACCTGTCTTTATTGAGTCATGTTGCTTCCCTTGGAGCCCAAACAGGGATGAGTCAGGAAATCTTCATATTTCCCACAGGGCTGGTGTGAGGGGAGCTCACACAGAGCTGGGGACTCCTCTGAACTCTGTTGATACCTATCTGTTTAGGTAACAAATATCTCTGGTTTTATCAGAGATACACCTGGAAGGCTCTGTGTGGAGAGAAATGTTCAGCAAGTCCAGTGCCAAGCTGAGGATCTCGGGGTGTTCTGCAGAGTTGCTGTCAAACAGAATTCTGTGGCCTCAGGGACAAAGTATTGAGGATGTTTTTACAGCAGATGTTCACAGGATGTTGGGTAACAGATAATGGTGGGCAGTTTGCATCAGGCAATTGGACATACATTTTTTTAATTACAAAATTCTTTTCTGAGCTCCTCTGGTGGGTGTGAGGGAGTGGGTTAGCACAGGAGGGCAGCTGTGTACCTGATTTTTTACAGACCTGAGTCACTTTTGAGGGGGAAAAAGGGCTTAGCTTGCCTTTTTTTCTTTTTATTTTCCCTTGATTTTTTTTTCCCCTACTCTACCAGAAGAATGACTCCTGGAAATTCAAATAACAACCCCTTCAGAGCAAAGCTGTGGTCACTTTAGGCAGAGATTCAGCTGTTCCAAGTGTGCAGTGCCATAGGGCTGTGTAAAACTTCCCACAATGGAACAATCCAATCTTCCCTCCCTGCCAGAAGTGTTGCCTGTCAACAGTAAATCCCACAAAAGGATTGCAAAAGCAACTTCCTCCCACACGAGGTGTGGCCCTGACATGTATTAACAGAATAAGGAGCATTAAAATGCAAAGCAGAGACCAGGGGGAATCCTAAGTCAGCATTTCCCTGTGCAGCCTGCGGTGCTTTTTCCTCTCAGGTGATGATTGTTTGGGGGTAAAGTTTATTTGAAACTGAATTTAGAAATCTTGATGTAGCATTCTCTGAAATACAGGAATTTTTACAGATAAAAGTTAGGAAGTTTAGCTAAAAAAATTACTTCAGGGATGATGATATCAGGGTTTCAGACATCAATCTTGTTGCTCACAAAGTGTGAAAATGTATTAATTTATTTTCCTAATGGGTCTAACTCACTTTGATGACTCCATAAATGTGCCTTTTTCTATTATGATTAAAAAAATAGTGTGGTGGGGTTTTTTAAATTGCTGTGCATTTCTCCTGACTCAGAGAAAAGTTTCACTGGAATTTGCTAATTCTCAGCTGAATTAGGCAGGATATCACTCTATATAATAGGAATTACTTTAGGAGGGGGACACATGACCAAACTTGTCTTCCTAAATTATCTTATCTGTGCTTCTCACACCTCACAGCTTTTCCTCCATGACAGAACTGGTCTGGGCCTGTTGTGCCAGGTGGGATGAGAATTCCTGAAATTCTGAATAAATGTTTGGACAAACACAGTGTGTTCCCCAAAAATGTTATGGAATCCCAGACTGGTTTGGGTTGGAAGGGACATTTAGGTTCCCATCTAAACCAGTGCCCAGCAAGGTCAGTCCTAAACTCTGGAAGGAGAATGCAGTTCCAGATCCATGGAATATCCCACTCTGATGTTGCTCAAGAGTTGCTGAATACACCACACACACTCCCAGAGGTATGGTGGTACTTTATTTTTATTCAGAATTCAGCTTACATTTGTAGTAAGATACAGAGGTGCTACTAGTTTGACTGCTATTGGTCACTAACATTTCTTGATTATTTGTAATTATTCTTGATTGGCTGTAAGCAATATAACAGTGCTACTCATTGCAGCTTTGACTTGCTCTTTGTTCTGTTTATCTTCTTTCTATGCTTATATATTGTGGCATTTAATATTCTCACATCCTTGATAAGGACAGCTATGGCTGCTTTCAGCTTAGGTCATTTCTGTATCAGCATGGGAAACTATATCAGTACAGAGTTATGAATTCTCTTTGCATGCCTTTGTGCTCTACTCAACCATTATTTCCCTATTTATGTCTAGGTGCAGTTATGAATTTCTTCATGGATATCTATATGCCCTAATTCAAGCATCCATTCTCCAACAATTCCCCCTTTTTCTTTATGCACAAGCCAGGTCTGCATGATCATTTTGGATACCATTCATTATAAACATTGTAATAAACATGGCACAACCATCAGTAGCAGAATAACACCTATTAGCAACCATAATCCAGCCCAAATTATGTCTTTTAGCCATCCTGAGATTCCCCAGCTTTGTAACCAGGTGTCTAATCCCAGTCCATCTTGCACTTGTGAGATGTCAACTGTGTCAGTTCTGCCAGTTGCTTATGTATCGATTTTGAATGATCAGATAAATTCATGCAGCACATACCTTCAAATTCTTCACAACCATGTCCCTGTGCTAATAACAGAAAATCAGAATAATCAGAAAATATCAGCCCTAATACCAGAAAATTGCAGCCCTGTTTTGTAAGGTAGCATGTCTCCCAGAATCAACATCTAGCAATAAATCAGCTAAGGCACGAGAAGTAGCATTAGTTTGTTTTGCCAGCCAACATCCTAATTTGTTTAATTGTGCTAAGGCTCTGGCACTAGCAACTCCTGGAGCAAAGATTGAAGCAGATATAATTGCTCCTGGTGACCAGAATTTAACATTGTTTTTACAGTCTGCTTGAAATTTATGAATGCTTTGTTTAGATTTATGATACCAGGACACATTTAGGATTATGGACATATTGGGTGTTAACAGAGAAAGCCTCCCTAGGGAGCAGGGCCCTCCTTGGATTTTTGAAGGAATACCAGGCCACTCTCGATCACCACAGATAAAGAAAATTCCATGTGGCAAAGTTAAAGAACTGCTTGTAGATATAGCAATTTTAGGTGTCAGATATTGACACCACTGCGTTGTGTTCCTGTACACTGACAATGTGGCATTAACTGTGGTAACAACAGCATTCCAATTAGCTGTGTTGTTAGTCCAATTAAACACAACACACACCTCCATGGTTAGAGAGCTCAATCGTTCCAATTCCTGAGGTTCATTTGGTGCAATTGGTGACTGTGATACCCATTGATCCCAATTGTCTACCCTGACATTCAGATTAGTATGATTACAGGTTGATAACACACACACCTCTTGGGCAGGGCCAGGCATCACTATCTATGGGAATGCCCACAGACAATGGATTGCCTGGTGATGACAAAGCCAGAAAAATGACTTCTTCATTTGTCAAATTAGCCAATGTAACCCAAATGTTTTGTTTGGGCTGAGTTGGAATTAAGCTCTCTACCACATTGAATAACATCCATGACATTACCCACATTGAGAGCATTGAACTCCCTCTAACATAGAACATCTTGTTCATGCTCCCTGTCTGATTGCTCTTTTTAATACCCACGCTTGTTGAGCTAGGATATAATTAACATGATTTCCTAAGATGCTATAAAGAAAATTAACATCACTTATAAACTCATCAAAAGCATGGGGATTATAACATTTATCACATAAACCTCCCACAGCTGCTATAGTCCAGCTACTTTGACTAAAATTAGTACTACAACTTCCACACCTTAAACTCAAGGTTAGAGGACCTTTATGAATATTACAATTGCTTCTTTGTAATGCTGGAATGTTCTCAGGTAATTCCCAGCTACCAGCAGTGAAGATGTTGGTTGTGATGTGTTGATAGTTCAGTCTCCATCACCCTGCTTGTGCAGCTAATTCACAATATAATTTAGAAACTCTGATGGAGGTGGTAGCTGCCACACGTGGTGCAGGTTTTGTCCATTGACTGGGAACCCATATAGGTCCAGAATAATGCTCCAAATTCCCTCCTGGTGTAGCAACCTGTCCATTCATCCCTCTTGGAATCTTTTGAACTGTCGAGTCAAGAAAAGTAACATCTATTGCTGCTGCCAGATGGACTCTGGGGCTCCCTTGGGTGAAGGTCCTGGAGTAGCCAGAGCAGCAATTTGTGTGGTGGCACGGCGGCTGGGCACACACTTCTGGCTGTTTTTTGAAACACGACACGCAGCCATGGCATGAGTATCCTTTTGACATTTGTCACACCATACAGGAGCTCTGCAATTCTTCTTCATATGTCCAGGTCTTCCACAGCGAAAACAGGACCCTGTAGGCTTTGACTGTTGTGGTTGTTGTCCTTTATTTCCTTTAGTAACTGCTGCAGGTGTCATTGGTGTTGTAGCTTTAACTGCTGCTGCAACTGCATTTGCCATATATTGACTTTGCTTCTGTAAATCTGCTCGTCCAACAAGCTCCAGCATTTGATCAACTCCAGCTCCTTTGGGCAGTGTAGCCAGTAGTTGTTTAGTAGCTGGATTGGCATTTTCAAAAGCAACCATTTTAAACATTTGCTGTCGGCACTCCTCAGTCATATCTTCTCGATCTTCTAAAGCTCTAAAAAGCCGATCCACAAAGTGAGGATATGATTCAGTCAAACCTTGTCTAATAGAAGTAAAGTTTGGCTGTGGTTTGGAATCTGGAACTGCTGCAAATGCCTGTCTTGCCAGCTGTGCAGACATACGATGAATTTCCACAGGATACTGCAATTGTACTGCCATATGTTCATAGGGACCATCTCCTGTGAGCATCATAGAGTTAATCCCAAAGAGTGGATCTCCTTGCTGCCGAGGTCTGTTTGCTTCTTGTTCTGCTAAACGATGCCACTCTCGCAACCATAATAAAAATTGTGAAGGATCTAATAAAAATCTAGCTAAACGCTTGCAATCTGTTGGAGAATTAACATATGCAGTAATTATATGTTCTGACTTGATACCATAGTCACTGACAGCTTTTTTGGCTTGCTGCAAAATTTTCCAATCATGTTCATATCGTGGAGCCTGCTGAGCATTCGGATCATAAATAGGACATGCTAAGGCAGGTTCCCAATTACCTTCCAGAACTGCATCTTTGGTTATACCACACCAACTTTGACCAAGACAGGAAGTTTCAGGTGGTTTTGTCTCTGGGGGCTCTGCTTTAGAAATATTTGGATGTGGCGCTGGTGCCATCACCAGGCTTTGCTGTAACTCTGCAGCACTTTGTATTATTGTATTTGGCTGTGGCACCGGGCCGAGTTGTGGCGCAGCAGAACACGGAGACAGAGGGGGCTGAGAGGGCAGGGTACCCTGGTCAGGCTTCCCAAGCATTTGAGTAACATTTTCCGCATTTGCCACCCTCTCCTCTAACAGTCTCACAGCATTTTCAAGCTGTTTCTTTAATTCACCACCTGGCGGCTGCTGGCTGCCTGAGACTTGCTCCTGCATTTCCATAGCAGCCTCACTCTCTGTCTCAAAATCTGGCAAAGGCTGTTGTTCCGGGGGAAGGTGAGGGTACAGAGAAGGTGGTTGACATGCAAATCCTCCCGTATCCCACTCTTGTGAACCGCCTGTCGCCTCGGGCATTTCCTGCTCTTGTTCAGCTGCACTCTCTGCTGCCGAGCACCCAGCACTCTGCTCCCTGGGCTTAACCATTTCTTTTCCTGATTTCGCCTCTAGCCGCCTTTTCAGCTCTGCAACTGAATTACATGCCGCATCTGCTTTCTGTCCTTTTATAGCATCCACGTTCGTGAAAAGACCACTCACACTGGGGCCAGAAACAGCCTCAGATGTCATTTTAGACTGCTCAGCAGCAGAAACGGGAGCAGCTATCGCCTTTATTGCTGCCGCAGCAACTCGAGTCTCAGCTTGCATTGACTTCACAACATTCATCACAACCTGCCAGGTTGCTCCCAGGGCAGCAAGCTCCTTTGCTCCTTTACTCTGTATTGTAGCTGCCCATAACAAATCTCCCACCTCCTTCCATTCACCAGCTGCAAAAAGCAGAGGTGGACTGGACATTCTACCATTTTGCTTTGCCCATACAACGAGCTTCTCTAACTCTTTCTCTTTTACCGCATCTCGTCGCTTAGCAAGAATACTCAGTAACAGTTCTTGTGCTGCCGCAAATTCTATAGCCATGCTGGCAGCGTGATGGAGAGAGGAGCTACCTCTCCCTAGCGGCTGTAAAGATATCCCGTGGTTGTAACACTCCCGTCCCGGCTTTCCTGCTTACCGCTCCTCCCAATCGCTGCGGTTCTGCGGCAGCGGTGCAGAGCGACCCTTTCCTGCTATCGCTCCGTGTGATCCATGGGATTTCCAGCAGCAGCACAAACTCCCAGCCGTGCTCTGTGTCCCTGCTCCAGGCGCCAGATGATGTCGCTCGGGACTCGCTGAATACACCACACACACTCCCAGAGGAACCGCTGGTACTTCACTTTTATTCACAGTTCAGCTTACGTTTGTAGTAAGATACAGAGGTGCTACTAGTTTGGCTGCTATTGGTCACTAACATTTCGGGATTGTTTGTGATTATTCTTGATTGGCTATAAATAATATAACAGTGCTACTCATTGCAGCTTTGACTTGCTCTTTGTTCTGTTTATCTTGTTTTTTCTATGCTTAGACATTGTAGCATTTAATATTCTTTCTCACATTCTTGACAAGGACAGCTATGGCTACTTTCAGCTTAGGTCATTTCTATATCAGCATGGGAAACTATATCAGTACAGAGTTATGAATTCTCTTTGCATGCCTTTGTGCTCTACTCAACCATTATTTCCCTATTTATGTCTAGGTGCTGTTATGAATTTCTTCATGGATATCTATATGCCCTAATTCCAGCATCCATTCTCCAACACCACTCTTACTTTCTTCTTTTTGCTCACAGTTTGGGTTTTAGGAACAAGTGCCGTCCCCCAGAAATATTTTGTTGGGAACCTCCCAGGCTGGTCTCATAGGAAGGTGAAGCCACAGAAAAGAAGGAGCTGTTGCTGCCTCTGGAAGCATCAGGCTCCTCCAGGAAATCTGTTCCAAAAATGCTCTTATTGGCAAAAAGGCAGCTTTTTTTTCCTGGTTTAATTTATCCACTCGCTTTGTAGGTGAGTCTTAAAGTGGGAAGTGGAGGGTACATAAGGTGTGGGATTTGAATAATGATGCTCTCAGGAGGGAAATGAGGGAAAGTTTGGCTGGATTTGGGTGGTCAGGAAGTGTTGGCAAAAAGGCAGCTGGTGCTCTCTGGAGCAGGGAGAGAAACTGCCTCCATGCAGGGAGAGAAACTCCTTCCAGGCATGGAGAGAAACTGTTGTAGGGAGAAAAATGGCCTCAAAATAGGGATGGAAACAACCTCCAGGTAGGGATGGAAACAACCTCCAGGTAGGGATGGAAACAGCCTCCAGGAAGGAAAGGAAACAGCCTCCAGGTAGGGATGGAAACAGCCTCCAGGAAGGAAAGGAAACATCCTCCAGGTAGGGATGGGAACAGGCTCCAGGTAGGGATGGAAATAACCTCCAGGCTGCAAGAGCAACCTCCAAATAGGGAGGAAAACAGGCTCCAGGTAGGGAAATAGCATCCAGGTAGGAAGAACAGTCTACAGGTAGGAAAAGAGGCTTCAAGTAGGAAGAACAGCCTTGAGGTAGGGAGAAAAACTCTTTCCTGGTA
>VZRZ01006692.1:63574-79676 GCA_013398175.1 Climacteris rufus | reverse complement strand
TTCCCAGGCTATTCCCTGCTATTCCCGACTATTCCCAGGCTATCCCAGGCTATTCCCACACACACCAGCAGTCCCCCCTCCCTCCCAGGCGGCTGCAGCGGGGCAGGGCACGGCCAGGACGATGCAGAACTCTGAAGTGACACCAGGTCCCCCAGCCCTGTGCCCCCCCAGCCCCCCAGGAGAGCAGCCAGGGGACCCTCCTGCCTCTGGGAGAGGGGTCCTGCGGTCCAAATTCCTGCCTGGCCCTCCAGAGAGATCCCACATCAGTGGATTCATCCCCAGCAGGACGGAGGCAGCAGCTCAGGCTCACCCCGTCCCACAGTCTGTGCCTGGGCACAGTTTGTCAGGGACACCACAGAATGGAGCCTTTCCTCTTTGTTATTTATTTATTTTTACGTTTAATGCAAAGCCCTGCAATGTGGCAGAGATGCCTCTGGCCCCAGAAGTGTGGGGACTAAACCAACAAGAGACACAGGAAGCAAGGAGAAGGGAATAAACATCACCAGAAACCCACCGACCCACCCCAAACGCACCGAGGCAGCAGCACAGCACAGGCCTGAACAGCAATTTCCTGAGCTGCAGTGTTCCAAGGAGCCAAACCCCACCTTTGCCTGCTGAGCTCCGAAGCAGAGCAGGTCCCACTTGCTGTCATTGCTGCTCACTCCCAGCCCCCAGGTCTGTGTGCAGCACCCACCCCTGCTCCTCACAGCCTCACCCACGAGAGGCACAGCCCTGGCACCCAGAGCACCAAGAGGTGCCCTGCACAGCCCCCTGAGCCCTGAGCCCCCTGCCACCCACCCCAGCTCACCCAGAGAGCCCGGGCAGCGCGGGGGGAGCGGCCTCAGTGCATCTCCCCCCGACTCTGCAGCAGCAGCAGCAGCAGCAGAACCAAATATGCTTTGCAAATGAGCTGGCAGAGCAGCTCCTGGCTGCCTCACCACCCTCACACAGACAGGTTGTGCTTTTAGTGCATCGCTGCTCCCCGAGCACGCAGCCCCCACGCCCACTGTGCTCAGCCTGGCACCGCAAAAGGATGGGGAGGGTCACTGGGGGGGTCGGGGGTCCTGTTCCCCAAATCCCCTTTGGCCTCCTCTCTCTGCCTCCTCTCAAAGCCTTCCAGTGCAAAGGAAGCCACACCAGGCCAGTTCTGAATACTGAAGCTGAAAATGAAACACATTGTCGGTAGAACTGGGAGGTTATGAAGCCAGGCCAGGCAGGAACAGCGGGCAGGGGGCTGGGGAAGGCCCAGGAACATTGAATACCACTGCCCTGAGCTCAGAACCCCCACACAGGTCCCCAGACCCCACAGCACACCCCAGGCCCCTGCTGGCCTGGCAAGGCAGCACAGAGAGTGACCCAAAGGGAGGATTCGGAGACAGAATCCAACATTTTCCCCAAATCTGTAGAAATCAGAGTGGATTTTTAACTGCCCTCTTTTGTGGGAAGCCCAGCACTCACCTGCTGCACCCCTGCAGTGGAGCATGGAGTCAGGTCTGGGAGCAGCTGGGGAGGACAGCACTGCTGTCCCTGCCAGAGGGATCCCCCAGGCTCTGCAGCAGCAGCAGAAAGGACGAGGGCACGGCCCACAGACCCAGCCTGTGTGGCAGCCAGGTTAGGGGGGGTTATTTTGTCTCCTGCACCCCTCTAATCCTCACCCTGCCAGCACTCAGCAGAGCTGGGTGGCTTAAGAGTCATCCTCCCCAGCACATCTAAGAACCCCAAGCCTCCTGATCAGCTTTGAGGAGACGACTTGGGAGCCTAAGTCTGGGGAGATTAGAAAACCTATCCCCAGGCTTCCCCAAAGACAGAGGGACTTTATCCCCACTCCTTACAGGGGATCTGCAGTGGACAAGATGCTCCAAGGACACAGGAGGAGAGCACTGAGCACAGGGGCTCACCTGGGGAAGGGAAATCACTGAGGTGCTCACGAGGTTTTTGCCTCCCAGCACTGCTAAGTGGGTGGGCTACAAAGAGTCCCCATCGTGGCCCAAATTCTTCTGCCCTGTTCCTGCTACAGCACAATGGGAAGAGATCAGGACCTATCTCACGCTCCCCATCCACAGCACTGGGTCTGCCTGAAAGTTTCTTGGACCAAGAAATCCTGAGTAAACACAGACCAGAGCCAACTTCCACGGGAAAGCACCAGGCCCAGCCAGCATCTAACGAGAGCAGAGTCCCTTTTCCACGTCCTTCAGAGAGGGAAAACACCCTCCCCTGCTCTCAACTGCCCACCAGACCCAGCCCTGCATGTGACAGTCCCCACTGAGCAGTCTGAGATGTCCTGGCAGCATCTCCCCCTCTCCTCTGGCACAGAGGCTCCAGCAGAGGCTCCAGCAGGAGCTCCTGCCCGGCTGCTCCGCCTGTCCCTGCACACAGCGGGTCTGGGGGGACCCTGGGGACCCTCTGCCCCAGCCAGGGCCTTTTGTGAGGAGCTGTCTCTGTGCTGGGGCTCAGCAGCCCCAGAGCTGCTCCCAACAAAGGCGGGGATCCATCCCAGCGGCCCTGCCAGCAGGAATCCAGGGAACAAAGGCAGGGGAAGCACAAGGTCATGGGAATAATGGGCCATCGCTGCACTGAGGGCAGCAAGAATGGGGGAAAAATTGGGGGGAAGCTGGGGGAAGGGAAGCAGTGGGCTCCGGGGGTTTGGGATGCTGGGACAATGTGAGAGCAGCCAGCTCCAGGGCAGGGAGAGCTCTGGGAAGGAGGGAACAGGGAATATTGCTGGGTCTGCACTGGGAATGTCAAAGCAGCTGCAAATGAAGACAGCAGCCCCCTCCCAGCAGCTCAGCTAATGGTGTTAGGGCCAGGCAGGCAGCAGCTCCCAGGCTCAGTCCTGCAGGGTTATCTGGCTGCTCCTTTGTGTCCCCACAGCTTTATCTGGTGCCTGGATGTCATTCAGACTGACACTGCAGTGTCACTGACTCCCGTGCAGGAGCAGCCTTCTGCTGGCTGCTCTGTCAGCCTGGCAGCCACAGCACAGGCAGGGCAGGGCCCCTCCTGCCTCAGCACTGCCCCAGCCCAGCCCCAGGGCCCTGCAAACCCTCCCCAGGCATCACCCTGGGACAGCAGGCTCCTGGAAACTGAGAGAAAAACAGCAAACAGAGGGGAGGGAGGAATGGGACACACAAAAGGAGGGACAGCACACACAGCAAGGAGGATGCCCTACTGAATAACCAAAGGGTTTTCTCTCTCTCTCTCTCACTTTTGCAGGACTTTGGCACAGACTGGTTGTGCAGCACTCCCCCCACAGCAGAGAAGGGCTCCAGCAAGAGCCAGGGACCATCACCACTCCCTGCTCTCACTGCCCTGCACAGCAGCACCCCAAGGGTTGGCCTGGGTCAGTAACCCTTCCCCAAACCCAGTGACCCCCAGCACGTGTGAAAGAGGGAGCTGAGCAGGATTCCCAGTGGATCCTTTCCTCAGCAGCCTCAGCTCCTTCCTCAGCTCTCAGCACAGGCCCATCTGCCTTTCCTCCCACCATCCCCAGCATCCTGCCACCCCCCACTCCCACGGCAAAGCACCTGCAAGGAGTGTCCAGAATCTCACATGCCAAGGAGAGAAGCAGAGGGAGGTGCAGGTGCTGCTGGAGCCACCCTGCTGCCTGGCTGAACGAGGCTGTTCATCAGGGAAGGTGCCCCAACATCCCCCTGGCTCCCAGGTTCCTACAAAATTCATTTTTACAGCAGGCACCAAAGCCACAGAAAGGTGGTAAATATTCATGGTAGAAGAACGCTCGTGGAAAGGATGTACTGCACTTAAGAGAGACATCTGAATTAATTTTATATGCTGCAGAGAGGCTTTTTAGCAATCACAAACTTGTGAATCCCAACTTCCTTCCAGAAAAGATTTAAAGAATGAGGCTGGGAGAGTGGGCTGAAGTCCAGGCCTGCTGCAGGCTCACCCTCTTGCCTAGAAAGGAGCAGGATCCAGTGGTGAGACAGGAGAAGGGGCAAGTTTGAGTGAAATCAGAGACCTCAGCACAGTTCCTACAGCATCAGGGAACTCCCCATCCCTGGCAGTGCCCAAGGCCAGGCTTGGAGCAGCCTGGGACAGTGGAAGGTGTCCCTGCCCATGGCAGGGGTGGCACTGGATGGGTTTTAAGGTCCCTTCCCACCTAAACCAGCCTGGGATCCTACAACCACAAACCCCTTGGGCAGAGCTTGTTTGGCCTCAATGTGATAAAAAGCCGTGGAAATGGCATCCCTCCTGTGGAAATGGCATCCCTCCCGTGCCACAGAGCCCTCCCTCGGCCTGGGCAGTGCCACAGCTCACCCAGGGAGGCAGGGGCAGCACCCCCAGCTCCCTGCAGCCTCCTGGGGCTCGGTCTGTGCGGGCTCTGGGCTCCTGGGGTTCCCTCAGGACCCAGCACAGCTGCTCCCCCTCCCTGGCCGCCCCTTCCCGAGGCTCCCAGCATTTCCTTCGGAAAGGAGAGGACAGTGATTTCCAGCAGAGCTGCTGGTGGTGCTGTGCCCCCTTAGCACCATTTAAATGTCCAATTGCACTCATTCAGCCCCTGAAAAAAACCCCTGCTCCTCCAGCCCGTGACAGCTTTGACAGCCAGACTCCTTAATTCCTTTTTCTTATTCCCTTAATCTGTCATCTTTATCAGGCTGGGGAAGTGCCAGGCAGCAAGCAGGAGCCCCGGCCCCGATCAATCTCCACATTACAGCTGACAGAATGGTGCTAATAACTTATTGATCTCGTGTTTGCCAAGCCCCAGTGGGGCTGAAAGGCTCCCATTGATTGGCTTGAGGGAAGGAGCCTCTCAGCTGAGAGCAGAGCGGAAAACCTTCAAATTGTCTCCTTCCCCAGAGCTGGGAGAGGGAGGGAGGCAGGGGAAGGCAGAGCAGGGACCAGGACAAGGCAACAGAAGGGGAAGAGAAATGGAAAGAAGAAGGATGTGTGTGTGTGAGACAGGGATTAAGGATGGGAAAGGAAGTGGGGGGGAAAGGGTTTGAGGAGCAAAGAAATGCCAGGAGGAGGGGAAAGAGCAGGAAAGGGGAGAGAAGCAAAGAGAAGAAAAGGAATTGGGAACAAATAGATTGTGCAGAGCTGGGAAAATGAATGAAACAGGCAGCTGACCCTCTTCTGCTCGCAGCAGATCATTAATAAAATCTTTCCAGTGCCCAGCCCTCCATCCTTAGCCAGCCCTGCCCTGGCCTGGGGCTCTGCTGAGTCCTGGCCAGATGTGAAACCACAGGCTTCACCTGGGGACAGGGCTGCCCCCGTCCAGCTGTGGCACCTCTTCCCTAAAGCTGAGGGAGATGCCCCCTGAAACACAGCCTGACCTTCCCAGGGTGTCGGCAGAGCCATCCTACACAAACCCCCCGCAAGCAGCAGCTTCCAGTCCCTGCTGGGGTTGGATTCAATGATCTCAGAGATCTTTTCCAGCCTTCAGTGAACCCCAACAGGGCACTGAACTGCCTCAGCTCCTTCCCCCTGCAGTGACCAAGCCCAGAATAAACCCTTAACACTCACACCAACAGGATCTGCACTGACCTGTGCTGGCACAGCCAAAGGAAACCTCCCTTGTTGGGTTTTCCCATCTTTCCTTCGCTTCCCCAGACCTCTGTTGGTTACCTGCCACTCCAAGGCTTCAGGAGACACAAAAATGAACTTAAGCAGAGCACAAGGAGAGGACAGAGCTGCAGCTCCAAGCCCAGAGGATGCAGAGCAGGGACAGAGCCTGGAGCCCCGCGTTGCCAAGGTAAACAATTGTCCTTCATGGAAAACACGGCAGCAACACAGCCTGGGCTCCCAGCTCCTGGATGCCCATTTGGTGCTGATTTTCTGCTCAATTTAAGGCAGCAGTCCAATAAAGGCTGCTGCTTTTTTTCCCCGTTGTTTGGCTTAGTTAAATGAAAACACGTCTGCACCCCAGCTCATTACCACGCGCTCGGAGCGCGGCCGCCGCTGCCATCCTGTCTCCAAGCATTAGCTGCAACATCCTTGATGCCGATTCTTTGTCAGCCCCAATAGCAACTCCTCCTTAGCATATGAAAGCCCTGGGTCCCGGTGCAAAGGCAGATGAGGGCGCTGGGAAGGTCTCTGTGGCCGTGGTGGGCACCCAGAATGCAGGGATGGGCCCACAGAAGGTGAGGCACCCTTGGGTCAGCTGGGAGCTGCAGGCACTGCCTCGCCAAAAACCCCAAATTCCTGCATGCCAGCCTCTTCACAGCTCCCTCCAAACACCTCTCCTTCTCCCTTGCTGACCAGCGGGGCACCAAGTGGAAGGATGAGCCAAGAGGGTGAGCACAGAACAAAAATCTCACAGAGAGGTCTCAGCCCCGTGACGCCTTTGAGCCGTGTGGGGGACTCTGCTCTTCCAGGGCTGCCCAGGGCTCTGCTGGAGCTGGACTCCTCCAGGGGGGCTCCTCGGGGGTCACCCTGTCCCTGCCCCGTGGGATTCCCCCAGGAATCCGTGCAGGAGTCACCAAGGACATCCCTGCTCCAGGCCCGGGCTCTCGGGGTTTGTCATTTCCACCTCAAAACCCCTAGGAAAACCCTGAGCTCTGTGGCAACTCTGCCTCTTGCTGCTTCCCACACCACAGCCAAGGAAAGCTCCGATCTCTGGGAAAGGGGCCTTGAATCCATGAGCAGCCCCCAGATATTTCACGTGTGGGGCAGGACCCGAGGCTCTGCCATCTCCACTCTGTGCCCTCTCAGACAAGATCCAGGCACCAAAGCAACTCCCTGCAGTCAGGAGGGGCAGAAGGAGGAGAGGGAAGATCTACCCACCTTCCTCTAGCATGAGGGAGCCTCATTCCTCCACTTCTATCCAAGCAAATAGTCCTACTGCAACTGGAAAGTCATGAAATCTGGCACTGCAGAACAGAGGGTGTTTGAGGAGAGAAAGAGGAGAAATTAACAGGATTTTTTCGCAGGAGAGGAATTACTTCGAGCCTTGGGAGCAGGAGTCTGTAGCAAAATGCTCGTGGAGGCCCTGGAGCAGCGTGCAGGGCACACACACCCAGGGGAAGGCACTCCTGAGACCTCTGGGGCTGCTCCATCCTCCCCAGGCCTGGCACAGCCTGCATGGACCAGCCTGTCCAGAGGGGACTGCAGCGTTTGCAGCCACACCACTGCTGCCTGGAGGGCTCTGAACCCTCTCTGATGTGCCAGCCCTCAGCTCTGCTCACCCTGTGTGTTTCTGTCAGGATTGAAGCTCCTCATGCCATCAGCCCCTGTCCAGGGGAGCCCTCGTGGTGCCAGCGCAGGGCCTGGCTGCTGCCTGTGCCTTCTGTGAGCACTGCAGGTGGCACTGGGCACCCTTCTCCTCCTCTGCAGATGTCCCTGAGTCTCCTCCTGACCCTCCCCGTGTCCCTAAGGAGGCACAGACCCCATTCCATGCCCTGTTCCTCTCTCCCTCCACTGGGCACACCCCATCCCCACCAAGGAGGGCATCTCAGCACTGCCCCTGCACAGCACCAGGGGAGGGGAACACAGGGGATCTGCAGGTTCAGCTGGGCACAGACCATCCATGGTTTGCAGGGAAACTGCTCTGGCAGCTTCAGGAATCCCCAGAGCTTTCTGCAGGGCGGTTCTGGGTGTCCCTCCCTGCTCCCTCGTGCTTGCTCACCTCTCTGCCCTGCACAGGGAGCAGCTGGGACAGCAGCCCCAGCATCCAAAATTAAGTAAATAAGTCATAAAAAAGGGTCCAGCCCCGGCCAGGGAAGTGGGAGGAGATGAAATCCGTGGATGTAAGGCCAGTGTGGACACAACCCAGGCTTCAAAGGAGGAGCTTGGCATGGTTTTGGTCACTGAAGGGCAGCAGGGATGGCAGAGAGGGAAGTGCCCTTCCCTCACACTCCACTCTCTGATCCTCCACGAGAATTTCCTGTTCTTTCCTATCTTCCAGAAGTCACAAAAGCCCCAGAATTATTTACAGTTATTTTTCATTAATTTCAGCCCCCTTCTGCATTTCAAAGACGATCCAAGATCCAGCAACACTTCTGATCTTCCAGTCCATGCTGTTCCCAACTACAGCACTGCCTCTAATCCTGGCTGTACCAATAAAACAAGGAATTCCCTCACAGAATTAACCACAACCCAGCCAACCTTGCCAGCCTCAGCCCTCTTGCTGCCCCCACGGGCCTGGCAATCAGCAAAGCTCTTCCACTGGGGCTGTCCTTGCTCCCAATGCCCTCAGCCAAGAACACAGCACTGCTGAGCCCTGTTCCAGCAGCACCCACTGAGCTCAGGCTGCAGCCCAGGAACCTCCAGGGTGCTCCTTCCCTCCTCACTGGGACCTCAGGCCCAGCTTCAACCCATAAACCAGCGACAGAAAACGTTTTAGCAGCAGATTCCAGCTGCCTGTGAGTGCACTTGCAGCTCCCAGACAGGAGTGATGCAGGACTTTTTGAACATAATGGCATCCCCATCATTTATTCAGCACTGTTTATTTCCAGATGCCTTTTGGAGGGAGAGATTCTCATAACCCAGCACACAGGATTGTTCTCAAGGGCAGACAGTGCACACAGCAGCAACTGGGGGCAAGGTTCTTCTCCCCTCATGGTTGGAACAAAATGGTTTAAACAACAACCAGCCCTTCAGACTAACCCAGCACTGGCTCTGAACATTCCCCATGGAGAATTCCTCATCCCCTGCTCCCCTCCCAGCCCTGCCAGCAGCAACAGAGCCAGCAATGATCAGCCACACATCCCAGCACGTTCTGTTTCTGCTCCCTGCCCTGCTGTGGGGCGCTGAGACAGGAGCACCTTGGCCAAGGAGCCTTCCCTGCACCAGGGCAGCCTGGGGAGAGCTGCAGCCAGCAGGGAAAACCAGAGGGAAAGCCCTGGGGAGAGGGGACAAAGCCTCCTGTCCCCTCAGACACCTCATCCCCCCTGCCTCTCCTGCCAACCCACCCTGTCAAACAGCCCAAACCCACGGTGTCCTCAGCAGCTCTGTCACTGCTCGGGGCCTCCTGGCTGCAGGGGCCTCTCCTTTCCCACTGCTCACACACCCAGGGGACACTTCCCAGGCTCTCTAAGGTTGGGAAAAGCCTCCAAGATCACCCAGCCCAGCCATCTCCCAGCACCACTAACCCAACTCCCCAAGTGCCACATCCACAGTTACCAGAGCCCTGCCAGGGCTGCTGCCTCCCCCACGGCCCTGGGCAGCTCTTCCAAAGCTTCCCAACACTTTCCCTGCAGACATTTTCCCTAAACTTCCCCTGGGACAGCTTGAGGCCATTTCTTCCTGTTTCTTAAGGTTACAAATCAGAACCAGAGCACCTCAGACACCAACTCTACCCAAGAGGAATCAGAGCTTGTCCATCTCATCTGTTCTTGTGATGGGAATGAGAAGAACCCTTTGCATTTCTGGAATGCCACAGGTCTGGAAGAATCCCAGCCAGGCGGATCAAGCCCAGCAGTTTCTCTGCAAAGCAAACAATACTGAACCCCATTCTGACACCCAGGGTCAGCTGAGGCACAGAGACTCCAGCAGGGTCACACAGAGGAAGGGATCTGGGGCCAGGTTGGCTCCTGGAGCTGTGGAAAACTGTTCATGGTGAGATTGGAGCCTCACTGGGAAAGCAAAGCCTGGGAGCTGCCCAGACTCACAGCCACCACACAGCCCTCAGCCAGCACAGCACACACGGGGCTGGGAGCTTAATTCAGTTTTCACAACAGCACCAATTCCACTGCAGGCAGCAGGAACCTGCCTGGAAAGGTCAGAACAGGTGAGGGTGAGGGTGAGGGTTGGGGTTAGGGTTAGGGTTAGGGTTAGGCTTAGGTTTAGGCTTAGGCTTAGGCTTAGGCTTAGGCTTAGGCTTAGGCTTAGGCTTAGGCTTAGGCTTAGGCTTAGGCTTAGGCTTAGGCTTAGGCTTAGGCTTAGGCTTAGGCTTAGGCTTAGGCTTAGGCTTAGGCTTAGGCTTAGGCTTAGGCTTAGGCTTAGGCTTAGGCTTAGGCTTAGGCTTAGGCTTAGGCTTAGGCTTAGGCTTAGGCTTAGGCTTAGGCTTAGGCTTAGGCTTAGGCTTAGGCTTAGGCTTAGGCTTAGGCTTAGGCTTAGGCTTAGGCTTAGGCTTAGGCTTAGGCTTAGGCTTAGGCTTAGGCTTAGGCTTAGGCTTAGGCTTAGGCTTAGGCTTAGGCTTAGGCTTAGGCTTAGGCTTAGGCTTAGGCTTAGGCTTAGGCTTAGGCTTAGGCTTAGGCTTAGGCTTAGGCTTAGGCTTAGGCTTAGGCTTAGGCTTAGGCTTAGGCTTAGGCTTAGGCTTAGGCTTAGGCTTAGGCTTAGGCTTAGGCTTAGGCTTAGGCTTAGGCTTAGGCTTAGGCTTAGGCTTAGGCTTAGGCTTAGGCTTAGGCTTAGGCTTAGGCTTAGGCTTAGGCTTAGGCTTAGGCTTAGGCTTAGGCTTAGGCTTAGGCTTAGGCTTAGGCTTAGGCTTAGGCTTAGGCTTAGGCTTAGGCTTAGGCTTAGGCTTAGGCTTAGGCTTAGGCTTAGGCTTAGGCTTAGGCTTAGGCTTAGGCTTAGGCTTAGGCTTAGGCTTAGGCTTAGGCTTAGGCTTAGGCTTAGGCTTAGGCTTAGGCTTAGGCTTAGGCTTAGGCTTAGGCTTAGGCTTAGGCTTAGGCTTAGGCTTAGGCTTAGGCTTAGGCTTAGGCTTAGGCTTAGGCTTAGGCTTAGGCTTAGGCTTAGGCTTAGGCTTAGGCTTAGGCTTAGGCTTAGGCTTAGGCTTAGGCTTAGGCTTAGGCTTAGGCTTAGGCTTAGGCTTAGGCTTAGGCTTAGGCTTAGGCTTAGGCTTAGGCTTAGGCTTAGGCTTAGGCTTAGGCTTAGGCTTAGGCTTAGGCTTAGGCTTAGGCTTAGGCTTAGGCTTAGGCTTAGGCTTAGGCTTAGGCTTAGGCTTAGGCTTAGGCTTAGGCTTAGGCTTAGGCTTAGGCTTAGGCTTAGGCTTAGGCTTAGGCTTAGGCTTAGGCTTAGGCTTAGGCTTAGGCTTAGGCTTAGGCTTAGGCTTAGGCTTAGGCTTAGGCTTGGGGTTAGGGTCAGAACTTCCACCAAAGGTAAACCAGGTACAGGCACGTTCCTGAACACCCTCCAAAGGCATTCCCAAAGGCTGTTAGATGTGTTGTTCCCTCTGCATTTGGGCTTCATTTACACATTCAACAGACTCACCAAAAAAATCAACAACAAAAATATCAAAAATATCAAAATATCAACATCAAATATCAAAAATATCAAAATATCAACATCAAATATCAAAAATATAAATCCACAACCAGGCAGATTTTCAGAAGAAGCCTCTACTATCACACAGAGAGATTAAGCTCCGATCTGGAAGCACAGGGATCACTCAGTATAAAAACTGACATAAATCCCCATTTTTCCGCAACTTTGATTTATAATCGAAGGAAAATCACTGCAATCAACAAGCAGATCTTGTTTTATTTATTCCAGAGCCTCACTTGTTGAGATCTGCCCATGTGCCACCAGACCACCCTTCCCCACACTGCCCTCCTGACCCCCAGGGAGTCCCAGGGCAGGATCCCAGAGGAGCATTCCCGTTTTCACCCTGTGAGGTTGGAACCAGGGGCACTACCCATAACCAGCCAGGCAGCACTGCAAACCCAAGCAATCCTGCTCCCAGAGGAGCCGGCAGGCCCAGCAGCAGTGCGGGGGAATCTCTGATTAATGAAATTACAAATCAAATCATGCTCTCTGCAAGGCCTTTCCGCTTCACTGGGCACCAGCCCTGGGGACATCGCGCTCCTGTGCTGTGCGAGCTCCTTTAACCCCTGGATTTGGGAACAACACAGGGCTGGGGGCTCCAAAGGGCTTTGGCACCACCAAACCCTTCCCAGCAGACGAGCACCCTCCCTGCAGCCCCAGCGCAGCAGGAGCGGCCCCGGGAACGGGGAGGGAAGGGAGCGGAGGGCAGTGCCCCCGGGCACAGCGGTGCCCAGCCCTCACCTGCTGCTGCCAGGCCCACGTCCAGGGGGTTTCTCTTGACCTCACAGCGGCTCTGGCCCTCGGGCATGCCGAGCTGGCGGCTCTGGTGCAGGCTGGAGATGATGGAGGACAGGTCGCTGTCGCGGCTGCAGCAGAGCACAAAGAGCCCGGGTTAGCCCAGCCGCCTCCCCACAGCCCGACCCTCCCTGGGGACAGCCCTGGTAGAGCCTTTTGTCTGCTCTGCACCCCCTCCCAGCCCCCCCGAGCTCAGGGTTTGGGGTCCTGCCCTGCATTTCCCACCAGGGACCCAGCCCAGCCCCGCCAGACCCAGCCCGGGCCGGGACTTTGCGTCTCAGACGGAAAAACTGAACGTGCAGGACTTGGCAGAGCTCGTGCAGAATTTGTAGGAAACTTGAACTGAAAGAACTGATAGTTTTCTATCAGTTGCCACACTTCTATTCTTCAAAAACAAAGTTTTTCCATTCCATCACTGCTGGAACAAAGGATTTGATTGAATCGTGCGTTTTGTCTTTAGAGAGAAGCCCACCACGAGCCTGGACACCCGCGTTACTCAGAGCTGAGGGTGCAGACTTATTTACAAAACTCATTTTCAACTCTTCCCTCTAACAGATCCTGAAACAATGCTCTTCCTTCTGGGAAAAGACAATGTGTGAGAGCAATTCAGCGTTATTTTGCCTGTTCTCCTCGCATCAGATTGCTGCTAAGTAGCTGCTTTAGCCTTTTTTTTTTTACTTTCTTTTCCTTCTGTGGAGAGGGAGAACACAAAAACAATTCACTGTAGCAGCTACTGCAGTTCAGTGGCGAATGCTTTTGCTTGCAAACCACTCTCCACTTGCAAAATATTTCTGAATAAACGATATACAAAGAGTGAGGAGGAAGAAGGAGGTAAAACACACGGCAGGGCTGGCAGTGCTGGAATGTCTCCCTTTGTTTGTTTGCAGAAGATGCTGAACTCCCCATCCTTCCGGCACAAGGGGCTTGCCCCAAGCCAGACGGGGCTTTTTCTCTTCCTGCCCTCTCTCTGAATGTAAGGTGACAGCCAGGAGAGCCACAGACGCTTAAAAAACCACACAAAGGAGTGAAAACCACACAGCTCCCCCAGCCCAGCTCCCTGTGCTGCCCCGGGTGTCCTCTGGGCAGCCCTGAGGGTGCATCCCCTGCACCTTTAGGGGCAAAAGCTGCTCTGAACACCCCCTGCGACCACCCGAACCCCCCGAGCCCCCCGGGCGGGGCTGAGCCGCGTCTCGCTCGCTGCTAATCTGATCAGCTCCTGACAGAAAGTCTTTAGGAGCTTTCAGCGGCCGTCTGGCCCCAGCTTTCCCCAGCAGGCAGCAGACAGACCCAGCAGACTCCCGGGCTGCTCCCCCTCCCCGGGGCTCGGCGGGCCAGGGATGCTCCAATCCCGGAGCCAGGGATGCTCCAATCCCCAGCCAGGGATGCTCGGATCCCAATCCAGGGATGCTGGGATCCCCAGCCAGGGATGCTCAGATCCCAATCCAGGGATGCTCGGATCCCCAGCCAGGGATGCTCAGATCCCAATCCAGGGATGCTGGGATCCCCAGCCAGGGATGCTGGGATCCCCAGCCAGGGATGCTGGGATCCCCAGCCAGGGATGCTCCAATCCCAATCCAGGGATGCTCCGATCCCAATCCAGGGATGCTCGGATCCCCAGCCAGGGATGCTCGGATCCCAATCCAGGGTGCTCGGATCCCCAGCCAGGGATGCTCAGATCCCAATCCGGGGATGCTCAGATCCCAATCCAGGGATGCTCAGATCCCAATCCAGGGATGCTCAGATCCCGATCCATGGATGCTCGGATCCCCAGCCAGGGATGCTCGGATCCCAATCCAGGGATGCTCTGATCCCAATCCAGGGATGCTCAGATCCCAATCCAGGGATGCTCTGATCCCAATCCAGGGATTCTCGGATCCCCAGCCCTGCATCCTCCCCTCCGGAGCCGCTCAGGTCGCTCCTTATGCAAGCGCGGGGCTCCCGACTGGAGCCGGCCCAGGTGAGGGGGAAGCCCATTTCTCCTGTGCCAAGCACTTTTGGGTCTTATCCTCTTTTAGCTGCCACCTTTAAGATGCATTATGCAAATATTTGGGTGTCTTAAGTCATTTATGGGATTAATGTGAAGCGATTATCAGTTCTTTTTAATCACGCCAATCAATAAGGGGCTGTCAGGGACAGAGGACAAATGCAGATAAACGCTGCCATCAGCACAAGGCCCGGAAAGGGCGGAGGAGAGGAGCCAGGAGAGCAGGGGAGAGAGGCAGCGAGTGGGAAGAGAAAAATGGGATAATTACATCTTTGCATTCGCACAGTGCCTTGCATCCCAATCGAGCCCCAAGCGGGGCTGCTGTAAACACCTCAGCTACGAGCAGGAATTGTTTCATCCACCAGGAAAATGCAGCTCCCTCTCTCTGGAGCAGCTCCTCAGCAGCACTGGGCTCTCCAAAACTCAGAGTGCAGAACTGGGATGTGTCCAACGACAACAAAACCCAGGAGAGCTCCCTGGAAGGAAACATCAGCACAGCAGCAGTGGTGTTTTTCTTCCCCCAAAATCTTGTGGTTTTAGACTTTCCATGGTTTTAAAATGGAAATGATCGTGGTGTGCAAAGGTGCCTCAGCAAGTCCTAACCCCAGAGAGGAGCAGACACACAGGGTCACAGGAACCCTCCCGGGGTTGGGCTGCGCTCAGCTCCCTCACGGAACCAGGCAGAACCCCAGGAAAACACAACTTTGCTGGAAAACCTTTGCAGAAGTGAACCCCAAGGTGACACTGAGAGGAAGGGGAAGACTGAAGAGAAGGCAAAGAGGCTGAGACAGCTCTGAACCCATGAGAGTGGCCCAGGAGCTGCTCCTTTTTTCTGGGCCCACAGCAGCTCTGCAGCAGAGGCTGCCGTGGTGTCCTGGGCTCCTCTGGCACAAGGAGAACAGAGCTGGGCTCAGCCTCAGCAGGAGAAAAGGGAATGGGGAGTAACCAGAGGTTTTCCTGAAACACTGAGATCTCTTTCTGCACAGGAGAAGGATTCCAGCCATGTTCTGAGCCCCGGTGACTGGGCTGGCCCAGCACAGCAGCTCCAGCAGCCGAGGTCCCGCTCAGCCCTGCACAGGGACACTCTGCATGAGGCTCAAACTCCTCTAACTCCTCCAAGAGACCCCTCTGAGATACACAGAGCCCAACCCAGGGCCATTTAACGAAGGGGCCACTCCAAGTTGGGCTTTGGAGTCCCAGCTCTCCAGCTCTCCACCTGCTCCCAGTGCTTCCATGGGAAGAAGGGCTCTGCAGCTGACAGAAATCACCGATTTTTGCACACTCCCCACCACAACTGCAGCACCCCAGCCCCACAGTTTTGTCCTGGTCCAGCGGGACAGAAGACTTTGCACTGCCCCAGGCGTGGGGAGGTGGAGCTGGATCATCTTTAAGGTCCCTTCCACCCAAACTGTTCTGCAATTCTTCACTCCCAACTGGCAGCTCCAGAATTTTGTTCCCACCTCCTGTAAGAGGCTCCATCCTGCATTTCTCCAAGCACAGGGAATCCAACAGGCAGAGGAGCACCCAGCTTGCAGGACCCTGCCCTTGGGGAAGAGCCAAACCCCAGCTCCTGCATGCCCTGGAAGGAGCCCACAGCAAGGGGAGGGAGAGGGCTGAAGTTCCCAAGGCAGGAATTCCCTCCAGGAGCTCCCTCCCAGCCCCCAGGACGCTCCCCCCGTGCTGGGCTCAGTCTGAGCCCCACAGGGTGCCCTGTGCAGCCCCCAGCCCTGCACTGCCCCAGCACTCACAAGCTGATTAAAGTCTGATCCCCGCCAGGGGCACAATATTATATTTAAAAACCGGATTAGAGATGGGCTGGAGAGAGAGACAGATCTCCTGAAAGGTCAAGGAGGAGACAGAGAGCCTCCTGGAGGGCTGCAGGTCACCATGGCAACGGCCAGTTTGGGAATTCGTGGATGGGGGACCTGCAGGAGCACAGGTGGGATGCCAACTGCAGGGGAACAGCATCTGAGCTGGGAGGGAGGAAGGGATGGGTGGGACGGATGGATGGAGGGATGGATGAAAGGATGGATGGATGGAGAGAGAGATGGAGGGAGGGATGGATGGATGGGTGGAGAGATGAGGGATGGATGAGGGATGAAGGGAGGGAGGGAGGGAGAGATGGATGGATGGATGGAGGGATGGGTGGATGGATGGGGGGATGGA
>VZRZ01006692.1:19702-36308 GCA_013398175.1 Climacteris rufus | reverse complement strand
CACAGCACCCAGGGCCCAGCCAGCTCAGCACCCAGGACCCTGCACAGCACCCAGCACCCACCCAGGACCCTGCCCAGCACCCAGCTCCCACCCAGGGGACACCCAGGACCCAACTCCCACCTAAGGGACACCCAGGAGCCAGCTCCCACCCAGGGGACACGAAGCCTCTGCCTCCCAGAGCTGGGAGGGCACAGAGAGCCCTGCGTGTCCCTGCTCCTGCCAAGGGCACTCTCAGAACCCTCAGGGCATTTCAGGGCCAGTATCTGATTTTCCTCCACTCAGCACCATGGAAATGCCCGGCCCAAGGTTTGCTGGGTGATGGCAAAAGGAGGGAGAAGGGGAAAGGTTGTGTCTGTCCCTCTGCTCCTCCCCACAGCACCTGCCTCACCATCACACAAAATAATGATGTCAAACCAACAAAAAGACCGTTTCCCCTTCTCCTCCTTTCCCTGGTACCTCTGCCCCATGGGCTGTCCAGCTCAAGGGACCCTTTCTTGTAGTTTTTTTCGGTTTTTTTGAAGCCCTGTGTCCCTTCCCACATCCCTCCCAGGCCAGATTACCTATGCAAACCTCAGCCTCCATCCCTGCTCCGTGATTTGCCTGCCACACCTGGGGGATTTCCCAGCAAATTGTATTACTTTATTTGGTCAATTGGCCTACAAATTGATTTTCCTGTACAAATAATGAACATTTATGGTTATTTTCCCCATAGACTGCTTTATTTCACATGTAACAAAGACTGATTTCCTGCAGGTTTTGAGACCTGAGCATATGAGCTGCAGTTACTGTGACCCCTGGCTGATGGATGGCAGAGGGTTTGGGGTTTTTTTTCTTACCCTCCCTACAGAGAGAGGTGGCAGCTGGGAGTAACCACTGGTACCAGAGCGAGGAATTCTGCAGGATAATGGGAATAAATGGTGGTGTTTTCAAAGAAATTCAGGTGTGGAGAGGAACTGGGCTGGCCCAGGGTCCAGAGCTGAGTTGTTCTGCTCAGGCTGTGCTGCTTTGTTTGTGTGCATGGGCTGGGGGTGAGGGTTAATTTAATAGCTCCTGATGGCTCAGCCTGCCAGGGACAGAGGCCTCAGCCCTGCAGAGAGGCAGAGACAGGGGAGGTTCCTTAGGTGCATCTGATTGAGGGTGGACACAGCAGAGAAAGTCAATTATCTGCAATAAGTCTGGACTGCCTGCAATTCCCCAGCCCCAGCCCTCAGGGGTGGGTTTGGCCCATGAAGTCTGACTTCAAATCCAATAAAAAATTAACTGATTTTGAACAACTACTAGACATGCCTCCTTGGAGTTTGGATACGTGCCCTGGGCTGCAGCACCGAGCGGAATTAATGAACAGGAGAGGCTGAGGGTGCCAGGGAGGAGCTGAGGGGGCTCCAAATTCCTGCCCTGCTCCCTTCACTGGGGGATCCCTCCCCTCCTGCTGCTCAGCACTGGGGTGTTCTCAGTCCCTGCAGATGCTGAGAGCTCCAGGAAAGTGTGAGGGGACAGAGGGGGCTCTGCCAGCCCAGGGGATGGGGACTGAGGGGGCTCTGCCAGCCCAGAGGATGGGGATTCTCCCCCCACCCACCCCAGGGTGAGGATGTTTCACTCCAGGCTGGCAGGAGGAGGAGAAGGAGGATGTTTCACTCCAGGCTGGCAGGAGGAGGAGGAGGAGGAGGATGTTTCACTCCAGGAGCTGCTCTGTGGCAGCCACCAAACCCAGGGAAAGCCCACTTGAATCGGTGCTGCAACCTCAGGTTTCTCCAGTGCTGCTCAGACAGCAGCTGATGGAGCCAGGAGAGAGGGAACAGCCCTGGGGAATTCCAAGTGTGTGTAAAAGCTGGGGTGCCAGCCACCTCGCTGGATGTGGGACCACAGCAGGGAAAACAAGGAGGGACAACAAGGAGGGAGCACCCATCAGCCTCCCCACTGTGACTCCCATCCCTCCCAGGCAGGACAGACCCAGCAAACACTGAGGTTCCCCCTTGGACAGCAGGAGCAGCGCTCTGCACTGCTCCAGGACCTTCCTCTCCAAGGCTGCAGCTCCTGCAGGAAGGGAACACAGCCCTTGCTCTGATTCTGCTTTTGGATCAGCTCCAGGCAGGGATGGAGGCACAACCTGCTCATCAGGAAACCCCCCCTCAGCAACCTGTGCACCCCTGGACAAGAAATCCCTGAATCCCTGTGAGCCAACAAACCCAAAGGACAAAGCCCAGCCCCTCCCAGCAACACCACAAACACACAGGCAGCTGGCTCAGCACACTGGGAGCAGCACCAGGGCACAGCACAGCATTTGTATTTATCAATAACACTGGAAAGAAATGACCAGCAAACACAGTGGCTTCCCAATGAGCCCTGGATGAAGCAGGCAGTGTTGGGAGTTGTATGTTTTGAAGGTCAACACAAAGAGAATATTAAAAAAAAAAATACAAGAGAGGTAAATAATTCATCAAAAGAATGAAAAACAAGAAGCTGGAAGGGGGAAAAAAAAAGCAATGCCAGAGGGAAAAATTTTCAGAGAAGGTGAAAAAAATTCAGCCTCACATGGGAGTGAAAACCAGAACCAAAATTAATTGGAGTAAAACAGGGGGAGGTTTTAAAGGTGAAACTTTTTATCTGGCAATGGCCTCTCCCCTCTGAGGCACTGGGAAGCGAAGGTGCCAGGCTGGGAGGGACAGGGTGCCCTCAGTGGCCTCCAGCACTGAAACCATGGGCAGAGATTCCAGGGGCACAGCAGGACAGCCCTGCTCCCATCCAGCATCATCCAAACCTCCCCATCAGCAGCCTGGTGTACACAAAACCACATCAGCACAGCGTGCCCAGAACTACCTGCGAGCCCTGTAGGTTTTCTTCAATCTCCCCAACAAAGAACTGGCTCCAGAAAAGGCTTTGGATTTGGGGGTTCGCTGGAAAAGGCTCCAGAAAAGGCTCTGGATTTGGGAGTTCGCTGGAAAAGGCTCCAGAAAAGGCTCTGGATTTGGGACTTTGCTGAAAAAGGCTCCAGGAAAGGCTCTGGATTTGGGAGTTTGCTGGAAAAGGGTTCCAGAAAAGGCTGTGGATTGGGGAGTTTGCTGGAAAAGGCTCCAGGAAAGGCTCTGGATTTGGGAGTTCGCTGGAAAAGGCTCCAGGAAAGGCTCAGGATTTGGGAGTTCGCTGCTGGCCACTGCTGCAGCTGCTCTGAAACACAGCACATGTGCACAAACCCAACCACAAACCACAGACTGCACTGGGTTCCTCCTGCATGAGCAACTCGCCCAGGCTGGGACTCCTTCCCACCAGGGAACGATGCTGAGCTGGGCTTGGAAAGCACCTGGAGGGCTGAGAAAAGGGAAAACTGCCTGGCTGAGCCCCTGAGGAGGGGAGGCTGTGACCAGAGGCGGCCCTGCTCCTCCTCCTCCTCCTCCTCCTCCTCCTGCTCCTGCTCCTGCTCCTGCTCCTCCTCCTCCTCCTCCAACACTGAGGTGCTGGAGAGCAAAGGGAAGTCCCCACTTGTTCTTTACTTGCTGATTTTCTGGGCCTGTTCAAATAAAGGGTCCAGCCCAGCCCAGGCTTTACCAATTACACTCTGCCAATCCTAATTCCAATCCTAACTCTGCCAATCCAATTCCCCCCCTGCAGCTCCAGGAGACACAGCCTCCTCAGAGGGCTCCTGATCCTCTTGTGCTCTGCTAAGCAGCTCCGTGTCCCCCAGGGAGCATCTGCAGGGCAGGAATCTGGGAAAGGGAGAGTGAAATTCCACCCTGGGCATGCTCCCATCACAGCTTCCTCCTGCAGGAATCACCACTTCCATTAACTCAGTAATTAGCTTTGGTTTTCCCTGCAGACACCCAATCCCAAGGTGGTGGAAGAGAGGATGTCCACACCTGGTGGTGCTGGCAGGGAGAGATCCTGCTCCAGGAATCCCTGTCTGCAGCTCAGGGACACCCTGGCATGGAGAGATCCTGCTCCAGGAATCCCTGTCTGCAGCTCAGGGACACCCTGGCATGGAGAGATCCTGCTCCAGGAATCCCCACCCAGCTCAGGGACACCCTGGCATGGAGAGATCCTGCTCCAGGAATCCCCACCCAGCTCAGGGACACCCTGGCATGGAGAGATCCTGCTCCAGGAATCCCCACCCAGCTCAGGGACACCCTGGCATGGAGAGATCCTGCTCCAGGAATCCCCACCCAGCTCAGGGACACCCTGGCATGGAGAGATCCTGCTCCAGGAATCCCCACCCAGCTCAGGGACACCCTGGCATGGAGAGATCCTGCTCCAGGAATCCCCACCCAGCTCAGGGACACCCTGGCATGGAGAGATCCTGCTCCAGGAATCCCCACCCAGCTCAGGGACACCCTGGCATGGAGAGATCCTGCTCCAGGAATCCCCACCCAGCTCAGGGACACCCTGGCATGGAGAGATCCTGCTCCAGGAATCCCCACCCAGCTCAGGGACACCCTGGCATGGAGAGATCCTGCTCCAGGAATCCCCACCCAGCTCAGGGACACCCTGGCATGGAGAGATCCTGCTCCAGGAATCCCCACCCAGCTCAGGGACACCCTGGCATGGAGAGATCCTGCTCCAGGAATCCCCACCCAGCTCAGGGACACCCTGGCATGGAGAGATCCTGCTCCAGGAATCCCCATCCAGCTCAGGGTAAGTCTGTCCACAGGAGCTTCTCCTCTCATTAGCCACATTTGAGAATAAAAGACAGAATGTTTTGTGCCCCAGAGCAACAGAGGATGTGTTTTCCAAGGCTCTGCAGGGGCCCTCCACAGGGAATTCGTGCTGGAGATGAGAAATGCCCAGGGCTGGGCAGGGCCTGGCAGGGGAGCAGTGACCTGGCAGCTGCCAGGGCAGCCAGCACTGCTGCATTTCAGTGCCAGGGGCACACACAGCTCCTCACACCCTCCCACAGGCACACCTGGTGTGGCCACAGGGCTTGGGAAGGGAGCAGGAAAAAATCCAGAGCCTTCCCTGCATTTGCCAGGGAGGGTAAGAAATGCAGGTTCTCTCTGGCTTACCCCAGCCGAGTTTAGAGCCATCCAAATGCTGAAAGCAGAGCTTTCTCTGGGCTTCCCTCACTCCAGCTCAAAACAAAACCAAAACACTAATGTCAGAGCGCAGCACAACAACGTTTGGACTCCTGAGTGTCATCTCTGCACAGGCAAAACCCAACCAGAACCCAGCAAGAAGCCCAGCTCTGCTGGGGAAACAGCCAAAAGAAGAGTTCATCAAATCAGAGTCAAAATCTCACACCCACGAGTCCTGGGGACACGAGATCAGGTATGAGACGGCTCCTGAGCAGCAAATGCCCTATTAAAACAAACAGGGATCAGAGGGACAAATCCCCCCAGACATTTCCAATGCTCAGCTCATCTCCCTCTGCCCTGGGCTCAGGCAGGTGAGCCATCCCCAAACACTGGCAGAGCAAACCAGCAGCAGGCACTCCAGCAGCCCCAGCTCTGCCTTTGTTTGGACACCGGGTGCCAGCTGCAACTGCACAAAAATCCCCTCTGAAATCCCGTCTGAAGTCGGGAAGGTCAACGAAAGACAAGAGCAGCATTTAAAAACACAAGTTAAATACAGGATCATTGTGGGTTCTTTCACGAAGGCTGCCGAGGTGGAATTGAGGTGGGAAGAAATTCGGCGCCCTGGGGAGGATGCTCCTTGTTCAGTGATCCCTTCCCGGGGTGTTCTTCACCCAGCCCAGGAAGGGGCTGGACAGGGAGCAGGGGATGGACACGAGGAGGGGAGGATTCCCCCAGAACTCCTGATTCCAGGCAGCTCTGCTGTGCTGCCAGCACTGCTGCCTTCTCACCCTGGGAATGTGCTTTTCTAGATCAGGAATGTGCACTGGGAGCTCCTGAGCTGCTGCTTCTCACCTGCTGTCTCCTCCTCTCATTTCACTCCTCCCCTTCCCTGCCCAGGGAGGGACAGCCCTGGAGCCAAAAGCACCTGAGCTGCTGAACCTCCAACCCCTCATCCCTTCCCCTCCTGCTTCCCACACAAACTCTGCACTGTTAACCCAGGAAAGCTTCACATGAGGCTTTTTCCTCACCGAATTTTCTGTCTGGCATGATTCACACACACGGTGGATGATCCATGACTTGAAGACAGGGATGACTGAGATGGGCCAGAAAGGCAGTTTTGCATTTCTGACTGCATTTTTAATTAACTGCATGGCACTTACAAGCCAATGACTTGTGGTCTATAAATCTGAAGTCATTAAATAAAATAAGCATAAGCTCAATAATAGTTTTGTATGTGCCGTGCATATTTAAATATTCAAATAATGAGCGTGATATTAATAAAATGTATCAAAGTTCACCTTGATATAAAGCAGATTTATTGGGCTATATAGATGGCACAGCTGGGCCTTACAGCATCACAGGGGTGGCAAAAGCAATAAAAACCTGATCTGTTCATAGGCAGGCAGCCACTGTGGTGTTTGTGGGACTGAGACACGGGGGGAACTCCATTTCCAGCTCTGTTCCTGGAGGATTTCAAGGGATCATTTCCTCTCCTCATGCCCCTCTTCTCCCTCACCTCTTCCCTCTTTAAACCCGGGGGTTTCATATTGAGGGAAGCTACAGCAGCCCCCAAACCTGGTCCTTCTGTGGCAGCAGCAGCACAGCCCAGCCCTGCTGGCCCTGCATCCCAGGAGCTGCCAAAAAATGCCCAGCAAAGAACCCCTGAGGTGCCAGGCTGTGCCCAGAGCTCTGCTGCATCCCCTGAGAGGTGCCAGGCTGTGCCCAGGGCTCTGCTGCATCCCCTGGGGTGCCACGCTGTGCCCAGGTCTCTGCTGCATCCCCTGAGAGGTGCCAGGCTGTGCCCAGAGCTCTGCTGCATCCCCTGAGAGGTGCCAGGCTGTGCCCAGGGCTCTGCTGCATCCCCTGGGGTGCCACGCTGTGCCCAGGGCTCTGCTGCATCCCCTGAGAGGTGCCAGGCTGTGCCCAGAGCTCTGCTGCATCCCCTGAGAGGTGCCAGGCTGTGCCCAGGGCTCTGCTGCATCCCCTGGGGTGCCACGCTGTGCCCAGGGCTCTGCTGCATCCCCTGAGAGGTGCCAGGCTGTGCCCAGAGCTCTGCTGCATCCCCTGAGAGGTGCCAGGCTGTGCCCAGGGCTCTGCTGCATCCCCTGGGGTGCCACGCTGTGCCCAGGGCTCTGCTGCATCCCCTGAGAGGTGCCAGGCTGTGCCCAGAGCTCTGCTGCATCCCCTGAGAGGTGCCAGGCTGTGCCCAGGGCTCTGCTGCATCCCCTGGGGTGCCACGCTGTGCCCAGGGCTCTGCTGCATCCCCTGAGAGGTGCCAGGCTGTGCCCAGAGCTCTGCTGCATCCCCTGAGAGGTGCCAGGCTGTGCCCAGGGCTCTGCTGCATCCCCTGGGGTGCCACGCTGTGCCCAGGGCTCTGCTGCATCCCCTGAGAGGTGCCAGGCTGTGCCCAGAGCTCTGCTGCATCCCCTGAGAGGTGCCAGGCTGTGCCCAGGGCTCTGCTGCATCCCCTGGGGTGCCACGCTGTGCCCAGGGCTCTGCTGCATCCCCTGAGAGGTGCCAGGCTGTGCCCAGAGCTCTGCTGCATCCCCTGAGAGGTGCCAGGCTGTGCCCAGGGCTCTGCTGCATCCCCTGGGGTGCCNATCAGGGGGTGATGGTTTGATGATCAGGGTGGGATGGTTTGCTGATCAGGGTGGGATGATTTGCTGATCGGGGGGGATGGTTTGCTGCTCAGGGTGGGATGATTTGCTGATCGGGGGGGATGGTTTGCTGATCAGGGTGGGAATTACTGATCCTGCTGGGATGGGGCTGAACCCCCAAGCAGAGCTGATGGAACCCAGCCAGGCCAGTGCAGGGAAGCCCTGGGGGCAGAGCCCCCCCTGCCCTGCCCCAGGAGCTCAGGGGCCGGGATGCTCCAGGCCAGGCAGAGAAACACGAGTGGGGCAGAGGGAGGTGGGCAGGGGGCTCCTCCTGAGGGTGCTGCTGCTCAGCAGGGATTCTGGGGCTCAGAACAGTCACCCAAGGAGGTTCTTGAGACACTTCACTCAGCTTTTTAATGAGCCTCAGAATAACGAGGAATACAAGGTAAATGGGAAAACACAGCACTGTGACTGTATTTTAAAAAGCTTAAGCAGAATAATCCAAGTAATTTTATAACCCCCAGGAGAAATAATGAAAGAGAGGAAACCGAACAAGTAATAATAAATTAACAGAGGCTGATATAATTTATGCAAATTAAAGCTTGTTAATGGAGAAGATGTTAAACTAATATATCTTTTTTTGCTGAGACAATAGTGCCAGTACGGCGTGCCTGGATTCCTGTGAGGTGTTTGATTTTGCACCACACAACTTTCTGAAAGTGGAACTGGAGCACTGCAAGGGAGAATTCTGCTTGCCTGGCACCCTCAGGTACCAAACAGCCTGGGCTGGGCTGAATTTCAGGTCCCTTCCAACCCAGGCCACTCCAGGATCCTAAAACCCCCCAGGAGCACCGTGCCCTGTCCTGCTGGGGTGGGTGGGATTGTGCCCAGCACAGACCAGTGCAAAGTCTGCTCTGAACACGCAGCACAAACATTTTCCAGCTCCTCTGTCCTCCCCCCTCCCTCACTTTGCTGCAGGGAAGCATTTCCTTGTGAGATGGGGGGAAAAAAATTCATTTTCACTCCTGTTTCCAGAGCTTGCCATGAAAAGCAGTGCAGGGGGTTGGGGGAGTCCCAACACAACCCCAAAACGACTCTCAAGATGCAAGATTTGCAGCCAGAGGAAAAGCACAGCAACTCACAGAGCACAGAATTTCAAATATCCCTTACCCACACTTCTTGCAGGTTCTACAGTGATTTAAAGACAACAGCAGACACATCAAAGGGAGAGCTAAATCCTCCCAAAGCAAGGATGATTTTTGCCCTCTGCACACGCCAGGGGACAGAAATGCTCTCCAGCCTCACAGAATTACTCTGGACTGAACTGATTCCTGAGAAATCCATCACAGCAAGGTGAGACTTCAAAAAAACCAGATCCCCACTGCTGATACAAACAAGTCCAGGCCCACAGACCTGCATGACCAGCTCATGAATTTCAAGCCAAAGATGTTTCAAGAAATCACACTGTTAATTCTGGGATTAGCAAATGTATTAGGTTTTAATTCAGAATTAAAGGCATCCAGGTAAGGAGCAGCCAGGCTGCTCCTGGCCTGCTGGGAGAGCACAAACTCTCCCCTGTGCCTGCAACACCCTCAGCAGGGGTGTTTGGAGCTGCACCACCAAAAAATACAGATAGCTATAGATATATATATGTAAATAAACCAGCCCTCTGCAGCTTGATAAGAAACACAACTGCCCGAGGGCCAGAACACCCCCAATTTTCCACGCTCTGCTGGGTGTCCTCTGGTGCACGCTGCATTGCCATGCAAGCCCTGCCAGTCTCAAGATGAAAAAGAAGTCAGCAGAGTTAAACTGATGTAAATCTTGGCTGATTGTGATCAAAGTCCACCCTGCATTCTCGCTGCCCTGCTCGTTTGAACCCACATTTACTTGAGACCTGACGAGGATCTTATCAATCCTGCAGCCCAGCAGGAACAGCCACGGAGGAGGGCCCAGCGGTTTTAGGCACGGAACACACAAAGAGCAACAAAATACCCAGCCACTCTTCACATATTTGAATGTATTTTCATTTTCTGTAAGTCTAAAGCATCATAACACTCGAGATGAGCAGGACAATGTTTAGGTAAGCCCACTCCTGTGAGCTGCAGTGCACTGAAGCAGCCCTGGAGAGCTGCAGTGCCTGCCTCTGCAAGGGCACCTTAGGGTTAAGTGGGTGAATCACAAGGGGGAAATAAAAGAGGAATTGATATCATAGGCCCCTCTGGGAGGAAAAAAAAAAAAAAAGCATTAAAAAAGGGAGGTTGGTGTGGTTCAGCCCGTGTCACAGAGAGAGAATCGCAGCTGTGACCAACAGTGGGGAAAGTTATTGATCTAAAAGAATTCATTTTTACTGTAAGGGCTGGTACTTTTTACTTATTTAATAAAGGTCTGGCGTCAAATCACTGAGAATTTCAGGATTATCTAATTCCATCTAATCTCATTCAATCACTGATGCTCCCGACTGTAGCAGAAAGGAATGTTTGCCCTTTCCTGTCTTCAGGGGCCATCCCTGGTTGCCCTGGCAACAACAGCAAAAGCGGCTCCGGAGAGGCAGCCCCAGCTCTGCCACCCAGCCCGGGGATGGGGCAGGGGCTTTGTGCCCTCCTGGGCAGAGATGGGCACGGCTGGAACCCAAAGGGTGACACACACAGCTCCTGGGGCCCAGAGGGTGACACACACAGCTCCTGGGGCCCAATGGGTGACACACACAGCTCCTGGAGCCCAATGGGTGACACACACAGCTCCTGGGGCCCAATGGGTGACACACACAGCTCCTGGGGCCCAATGGGTGACACACACAGCTCCTGGGGCCCAATGGGTGACACACACAGCTCCTGGGGCCCAATGGGTGACACACACAGCTCCTGGGGCCCAATGGGTGACACACACAGCCCCTGGGGCCCAATGGGTGACACACACAGCTCCTGGGGCCCAGAGGGTGACACACACAGCCCCTGGAGCCCAATGGGTGACACACACAGCTCCTGGGGCCCAATGGGTGACACACACAGCTCCTGGGGCCCAATGGGTGACACACACAGCTCCTGGGGCCCAATGGGTGACACACACAGCTCCTGGGGCCCAATGGGTGACACACACAGCTCCTGGGGCCCAATGGGTGACACACACAGCTCCTGGGGCCCAATGGGTGACACACACAGCTCCTGGGGCCCAATGGGTGACACACACAGCTCCTGGGGCCCAATGGGTGACACACACAGCTCCTGGGGCCCAATGGGTGACACACACAGCTCCTGGGGCCCAATGGGTGACACACACAGCTCCTGGGGCCCAATGGGTGACACACACAGCTCCTGGGGCCCAATGGGTGACACACACAGCTCCTGGGGCCCAATGGGTGACACACACAGCTCCTGGGGCCCAATGGGTGACACACACAGCTCCTGGGGCCCAATGGGTGACACACACAGCTCCTGGGGCCCAATGGGTGACACACACAGCTCCTGGGGCCCAATGGGTGACACACACAGCTCCTGGGGCCCAGAGGGTGACACACACAGCCCCTGGAGCCCAATGGGTGACACACACAGATCCTGGGGCCCAATGGGTGACACACACAGCTCCTGGGGCCCAGAGGGTGACACACACAGCTCCTGGGGCCCAGAGGGTGACACACAGAGCCCCTGGGGCCCAATGGGTGCCTGTGGGTGCTGCCCCAAGGTGATGCTGCCTCCAGAGAGCTGGGTGGGTGGTCAATGCTGCTCTAAGTTTCTTTCCAGCTGGAGATGGAGAAGATTCAAGAGCCTGCTCTGCACAGGGACTGGACCTTTCTTGACATCTTCAAATGAGGGAATTGATGTGCAGGAATATTTTTGTGCAGGTCATCAAAGAACAGGGCACATTTGGGCCTGGTTTTCTTCCCAGATGCTGCAGCTTTGTACACACGTGCAAAATAAAGTAAAAGCTTCAATTTTCACGTGGACCAGAGGCAAAATAAATGAGCAAGAACCTTTCAGTGCTTGGGAATTCCCTCCATTCATCCTTCCTCATCCTCAGACACTATTACAAGAAAATCCCTTATCGGTTTACATTTATGACCCAGGGGAATGTGTAATTCCCTCTGTGTTCTCACTGGGTTTGCTGAAATTAGAGCCAAAAACAACAGAAAGGAAATGCATTGCTCCAGCAGTGCAGGGGGTGTGCACAGAGAGAGCTTCACTCAGGAGCAGGGGGAGAGGAAAGCAGAGCTGCTCTGGGTTATTTACAGAACTGTCCCTGATTGCTGCAACATCAATGAACTCCTCAGGAGAACCTTTCCTTGCCTTGGTTTGGGCACAGAGGTTTGGGACAGAGAGCCCTGTCAGGAGTTCTCCAGTGCCATCCACCAGCAGGGAGGAGCTGAGCCTGTCCTCACAGGGAAACAAGCCCTGGAATGGTGGCAGTGGTGACTCTGAACAAGTGAAGATGATGCATTTCAACAGAGATGGAAGGAGGCAGGGAAGAGGGAAAAGGCCAAACAAGAACTCCTGGGCAGCAAGATGTTTCCCAGATAAAGGAATTAAACTGGGCATAGGAGAAACAGGGTAAGACAATGCAGAATGGGGAAGGGAAAACAAACAAAAGCCACAAAAGCAAACAAACAAGATTTAAAAAAAAAAGGAAAAAATATACAGACCAAACAATGTGATTTTGCAAGCATAGTATTTTGGCCAAGCACTGATTAAATAAAAACAGAGTGGATCTCTTTTCCAAAGGCTATGGACAATCATGAAATCACAGGCTGGTTTGGTTGGAATGAACCTTAAATTCCCCCCCTGCCATGGGCAGGGACACCTTCCACCATCCCTGGCTGCTCCACGCCCTGTCCAGCCTGGCCCTGAGCACTTCCAAAGGGTTTCCAACAGGAAACTGCTTCCCTCTTCCCCCTGTCCCACAGCTGACCCAGCAGAGGCATTCTGCAAAGTTCATCATCCCTGCAGACTCCAGCGAGCTGATGGTTTTTAATTAACAGAGTTGATGAGGGAGTTCATTCTGCTCGTTGCCTTTGGGTGCCCTGGCCACTGAAGCTTTTGGCAGCAGAGGAGCTCTGCTCCCCCTGAGTGAGGCCAGCGGGCTTGGACACAGAGCACAGCAAATGAACACCAGGTGCCTGTGCCCTCAAGCACCAGAGACAGCCCTAAGCACTTTAATGACATCTCTAAATAATTTTGACAGCAAAATTACTTCTCCTATGTCACCTTTCCACTGCCCTTGACATGGCACTAACAAGATGATGTTGCTTTCCCTGCTTCTATGTATTTATTTGTCTGTCTCTCTTCCCCTGCTTCACTTTCTTTCCCTCAGAGCAGGAGATTTTCTGGAGCAGGGTGGGATTTCCCGGGTCAGAGCTGCTGCCAGAGGGGCTGAGGGCTGGGAAGCTGCTGCTGCCTCCAGCACAGCCCAGGGCACCTCCAGGGAGCCAAACCCAGGCCAGGTCTGTGGGATCAGGGATCTGTGCAGCCCTCAGAGAATCCCAGGAGAAAATGTGCTGACCCCAAGCAGAGCCCCTCACACACCAACCCCAGCACAAAGACTCTTCCCCCTCTTCCAGGCAGGGTTTGACTGGGGTTGTTTCTCCCAAGCTCTGAATTCTCCTCTGCCCTTCCATCACACAAAACCTTTTGCCTCCATTGTCTCCTCACCGCTCCCTGGAAGAGCAGAAATCTCCACCACAGCTCTTGCACGAGGGCAAACCTCCCCCCCTTGGAGCTCCTTAAAGCCCTGGAAGATAAAATTATTTTCCTAAGCCACAGCTGCTTCTACATCTCTGCTGTTCGCTCACAAGGCTGCAATCCAATTAATATTTTCCTTTCCAGAGGGTATTTAATAATCCACAAAATTAAATCCTTCAGCATTGTGCTGGCACTCTCAGTGCCATTGATCTGGGTTTGTTTGGCCTCTGTGCAGAACAATAATTGCTCCTTTTATTGGTGCAGACCCACCCTCCACCCCTCTGACAGTGGCAACCGCTCAGGCCCTGTTCAGGAGCAGAGTTGGGACCATCAGGAGGAACTCCAGTGCAGAGCACATCAACAGCACCTCAGGCACGCTGGTTCCCCCTTCCAGCTGTCGGTTTGCCACTAAAATCCCCTCTGGGAGCATCCTCTGAGCCCAGCAGTGGGGCTGGGGGAGCCTCCAGTGCAAGCAGCACTCCCAGAGCCCCCAGAGCAGGAACCCTGCTCAGCAGCCCTGCCCAGCCCTGCCCCTCACCCCACTGCAGATCAGGATATTCATTTATCTCCGCTTTCTCCACACAGCTGAAATCTGACAGGTTTCAAACACATTTTTGTTAAGAATTCAGGTTGAACTTACAAGTCTGCAGTGCAACACAGAGGCTAAAACCCACCTGAGTCAAATCCATTAAAAGAAAAAGCAAACAGAACCAAAAGAACCCCGCAAACAAACAAACAAACAAAAAAAAGCCCAACCATCTCAAAAACCTCCAACAACCACTAACCTAAACTCAAACGCACTGGATTATAAGCAACAAGCCAAATCAGCATGAAACCACAAATAAAAATCAACAGACTGTGCCAAAGACCTTGGGGGGATGAAGAGGTTTATAAGTCTGCTTTACAGAGGGGCTTTTTCCACAGTCACAAGGCAGCCCCGGGGACACGAAGGCAAAGTTATGGAAACAGTCCCTGCACAGAAACCCCAACATTCTCCAGCCCACAGCCCACAGCAGCTCAGAAAGGAGCCTCAACCTAATCCATTCACTTAACAGGGAAATTTCAGAGTTAATGCTGCCTCTGCAGTCAGCCAAGTCAATCCTCCAGCAGGCAAAGTCCTCTTTCCACAGGAAATTCTCCTGGGAGAGCCGTGCCCAGGCTGGGAGACTCCCCTTGTGTCAAGCCTCTGGAGTGGGATGCCAGCACAGGGATGTGCTCAGTACCCAGGGATCTCCCGGGGGCTCCTGCATCTCCCTTGGGCTCCTGGATCTCCTGTGCAGCTCCCTGGATCTTCTGTGGGCTCCTGGATCTCCTGTGCAGCGCCCTGCATCTCCTGTGGGCTTCTGGATCTCCCTTGGGCTCCTGGATCTCCTGTGCAGCTCCCTGGATCTCCTGTGGGCTCCTGCATCTCCCATGGGCTCCTGAATCTCCTGTGCAGCTCCCTGATCTCCTGTGAGCTCCTGCATCTCCTGGGGGCTCCTGGATCTCCCATGGGCTCCTGGATCTCCCGTGCAGCTCCCTGGATCTCCCCTGGGCTCCTGCATCTCCCTTGGGCTCCTGGATCTCCTGTGCAGCTCCCTGGTTCTACCATGGGCTCCTGGATCTCCCATGGGCTCCTGCATCTCCCTTGGGCTCCTGGATCCCCACAGGCTCCTGGATCTCCTATGCAGCTCCCTGGATCTCCCATGGGCTCCTGCATCTCCCTTGGGCTCCTGGATCTCCTGTGGGCTCCTGGATCTCCTGTGCAGCTCCCTGCATCTCCCGGGGGTTCCTGGATCCCTGTGGGCTCCTGGATCCCCTGTGCAGCTCCCTGGCTCTCCCGTGGGCTCCTGGATCCCCTGTGCAGCTCCCTGGCTCTCCAGGGAGCTGTGGAACAGCCGGGGATCCCTGGGGAGGGAGAGGCAGAGGAGCTGCAGGCAGAGCCCAGTGACCCAAAGCCACTCTGGGGGTGACACGGAGCTGCCTGCCAGCCCGGCCTCCAAACCAGGGAACGGGGTAATGCTCACAAAGCCCAGCCTTAAAGAACATTTTGCTCGTCCCTGGCATTTCTGAAGTTAGCAGATAGCTCCTTTTTCCATCCCTGACAAAGTCTTGGACCGTCGCCTTCACCTCAGGGCAGGGAACGAAAACAACAACGAGGATGACGAAAAGCAAAAAGCAGCAAATAAAAAGAGTCACATATAAATCAAACCAAGAGCAAAACACAGCCCCAGCAAGCAAATTAATTTCCCATTGTCAGTGCCACAGTTATGCACAACCACCGTGTGTCTCGGCATGTGGTGGAGGAGGCAGAAAACAAACGTCATTTTATTGCACTTTTTGGTTTGCTTGAATGTGGCCAAGTCACAATGGATTTGGGGGAAACAGCCTTTCCTTCGTAACCTGTGACCCAAACTTGAGCTCCAACACGGGCCACCGTTCAGACAGACCCCCTGTCCAAGAAAAGATGGGAAAAGAGGATGAGGAGCAGCCAATCTCCAGCCCCAGCTCCCTTTCAGAGGCAGCACTGCACAGTCAGGATCACACTCTGTCTGCTAAGGGAAACAGTCCAGTGTATCATAGGGAATGTCCTTCCACTGTTATTCTGGGTATGGGATGCTGGACTCCACAAATCAAAGGTATTTTTGTTCATCAGTGAGGATTTTAGAGCTGTTCTGCCCTCCCTCTGGCTTTCCAAGAGCAGCCCTGGCTGTGGGCTGAAAGAGGAGACGCAGAGAATGCGCCGGTGGCATTTGGAGCACACAGGGAAGTTCGATGGGGCAGAGGAATTGGTTTCACCAGAATAGACTGGAATCCATCCAGGGCTCCAAACACGATGAGCCGTGTCTGCCCCAAAGTGACAGATACAAATCTGGGGAAGGCTCCTGCTCACATCTCACAGCTCACTCGGGGAGGGTTTGGCGTCCCCAACCTCTGAAAAATGAAAGGAGCTGTGTCCTGTGCCATTTCTCCCGTCCAGATGGCAAAAACCTCTGTGCGGGCACAAAGCCCGGGGGGCAGGCACCGCTCCCCGCCGGGGCCGCGGCTCCGTGAGCGCTTCCCGGCCTGGGAAGGCGGCTCGGCCCTTCCCGCACCGCAGCTCACGGGGATGGATGCGCCCGCATCCCGCATCCCGGGGCTGCTCCCGAATCCCGGGGCTGCTCCTGGGGCTGCTCCCTAATCCCGGGGCTGCTCCTGGGGCTGCTCCCGCATCCCGCACCGCCGCTCCCGCGTCCCGCACCGCCGCTCCTGGGGCTGCTCCCGAATCCCGGGGCTTCTCCTGGGGCTGCTCCCGCGTCCCGCACCGCCGCTCCCGGGGCTGCTCCCGAATCCCGGGGCTGCTCCTGGGGCTGCTCCC
>VZRZ01006692.1:0-13004 GCA_013398175.1 Climacteris rufus | reverse complement strand
CCTCGGGGCAGCGCCGGGGCCAGAACCGGGACAGCACCGGGACAGCATCGGGACAGCATCGGGACCGCACCGGGGCCAGAACCAGGACAGCACCGGGACAGCATTGGGACAGAACCGGGGCCAGCACCGGGACAGCGCGGGGACAGCATTGGGACAGAACCGGGACAGCACCGGGACCGCACCGGGGCCAGAACCGGGACCACAGCAGCGGGGGCTGCCCGGCCCCGCACTCCCGGCTGCCTCCCGGGCAGCAATCCCCCTCTGGCACCCGCGGACGGCGGCTCCGGCCTTCCCTTTCCCCCGGGATGGGGAGCGGGGCTCGGGGAACACCCGCGGGTCTGACCCGGCAGGAGCTGCGGCAGGTGACAGCGCCCCGAGAGCACAGCGCGGCCGAAATGAAGGTGTGGGGTTGTTCAGGGATGTGTCACATCCACAGGATGGAGTTGGCTGCCTTTGGCTGCCTCCAGGATGGACTGGGCAGGAAGAATCCTGCCTAGAAGTGAAGTAAAAATAAATGATGCCCCTAAACACAGGACACGAAATGTGGTCCACAATTCTTCCCCAGAGTGAGAGGTCTGTAGGAGCTGTGCCTCAGAGTTCCCAGAACAACACAAAGTGCTCAGCTTTGTCCCAAGCTGTGTCTCATGATTTCCTTCTTCCAGGGGGAGGTGGTGCACACTGACCCTGCCTTGCAGACGGTGAGGTGGCTGTGCTGGGTGACAAGCAGCCCCGGGCAGGGCTGGCGGGGTCATTTCTGGGCAATAAGTGCCCCTGCCACTTCAGCACCAGCTCTCAGATGATCTCTGGACATTCCCAGAGCAGCAGCAAGGACACCCCTGGGTTATCTTCTGTGTTCCCCAACTCTCAGCAGAGAGGTAACCCTCTCTGTGCAAAATGTCCACTCATGGACCATTTGTGGGACAAAATTATCGCTTCTTGCCCATGAAGAATGGAAACTGCCTCTCTGGGGTTCAGCAGATTTGGCAATGGAATTTAAGCCCCAGTCCTCAGTTTTCTCTTGACACTGCTTGACCATGGTCCTTGTTTCTTGTCACTTTATTCTCAAGAAATGCCAGCTCTGGGATCCATCTCTGCTGCTGGCTGTAATGAAGGAGGCAGATACACATACCCATCAAACCCTCTCATTTAGGCTTTCAGGCTTAGGCTCTTATTCTTAATGCTTCTGATTGCTCAAGATGACAGGGGAAAAATCACTTTCTATTATCACCTAATGAACCAAGGAAAATGCTGGGAAGAGGCTGTGGGAGACACAGCCATTCTCCGTGGCAGCCCCAGATTCTGGATGGAGGGCAGGTGAGAGGCTCTGTGGTGGGAACTGCTCACTCTTGGCTCCCAAACCCTTCATTTCTGGCACATCCAACTGCACTGGGCTCTTGAGAGCCTTGAGATCTCCTCCAGACTTCCCTGACTCCATCTTCTTTGGAGCTTGGCTTCCTGGGCCTGATTTCTTTTCACTTTTCACAGGGGAGTGGGGATTTTTTTTCTCAAAGCCTTCCTTCTTTTACAGCCATCAGGGTTATTACTCTTCCACATCCACTCCTGATGGCAATTCCCCCTCCCAGTGCAGGGACAGCTTGGCCACAGCCTTCCCCCAGGAAAAGTCCCCGTGTGTCCTCCAGGAGGGGTCACAGAGGAGCAGGACACAGTGACCCTGAGCCTCCAGGAACCTTCCTGACACCCAGGAGATGCTCTGGAGAACTCCGTGGAGTTTGGGGCTGTGCAAGAGGCAAACTGAGGCTGCTCCCAGCAGCACCACCCTTACCCTGAGCCCTCCCTGCGAGGAAGAGCCAGGGCTCTGTCTGGATGTCTGAGTTCAGCAGCAGAGTCTGAAGTTGTTCAGCTCCAGCCTCTTTAATAGCAGAGCTTTTGGGATTAGTGTAAACAGATTCACCACTGGAGAGCAGATCAGAGAGCGCTAAGCAAATCCATGCACATGTGGTTAGAGAGAGAGCCAGGTATGCTTTGCAAATTCCACACCGAGGAATTGGAGCAGGTTTCCAAGTCTGGGGGCAGGAATCTCCAGGTCTTTTTGTTGTGTGTTTCCAGGGCGCCCAGCAAAGTGAAAGCATGATTCTTAATTTGCTCACAGAGGCACTGCCACGGCAAACATAGTAAATAGTGATCATTTTTCAACATTTAGTTCTCCACCTCTGGGATACATCACGTTGGATTGAAACAAAACCTTTCTCTCGGGTCAAATGTGTCAAGAGCTGCAGAGAGTTGTGCCATAAAGTGTTTCCTAAGTAGAGATAATGCTTCCAGCACAGGTCTGAAACTTAAGAGAGAAAGATTTTCCTCCCTATTCTATCGCCAGTTCCATGGATAAATTACCTGTCCTGGATATTCCTCTACTATTCTACCCGTAAAAGAAGGGGAAACTTCCTAAACATCACTTGTTGTTTACATGTGCTTCAGTAAACCCCGGAGTTTCCAACGAGATCAAAGGTCCTTTGAGCTGTTTCAAAAACTCATTGCAGATGCAGGCCCTGCCCCTTTACAGGAAAGACAGGTTGAGGCTGGGAGGAGAGAGGAATCCAACTACACATCAGGTGAGCACCCTGAGCTCAGCAAGGGATCCAGGGCTCCTGTCCCAGCAGGATCCAGCACAGATCCCACCCAGAGCTGCTGTCCCTGCAGGATCCATCAGATCCCACCCAGAGCTGCTGTCCCTGCAGGATCCATCAGATCCCACCCAGGGCTGCTGTCCCTGCAGGATCCATCAGATCCCACCCAGAGCTGCTGTCCCTGCAGGATCCATCAGATCCCATCCAGAGCTGCTGTCCCTGCAGGATCCATCAGATCCCATCCATCCACCTCAGATCCCACTCTGCCTGAACTAAGCAGAACTGCAGCTCAGCAGCTCCTCTGCCCCCTCCCCGTCCTTGCACAGAATTCCCTGACGCTGCCACACCAGTGAGGAGGGACCCAACCCTCCCCTCCCCAAAAAGTGCCCCCCAAAAGGCAGGGGAGGAGGCCGGGACCCCCCTCTCTCCGCTCTCACGGCTGCCCCAGCCCCTCTCCCAGCCTCGGGGCTGTCAGGGCTGTCTCCCGGGCAGGATTCCCTGCTTTTTGTCCTTTATTCCTTGCCAGGGATGGGAGGTGGGAGCAGCCTGGGGCCAGACCGCTTCATCAGCAGAGATGTTCTGACAGCCCAGCAGCAGCAGCAGCAGCAGGGAGGGCGCAGGTGGGAGTTCAGGGGAGGGAGCTTGGAGGGAACACACTTGGAAGGGCTCTGCCTCTGGAAAAGAAAGCTTTCTGAGGAACTGCTGGGCTGAGCCCTTTTTCATGCTGCTGCCTTTTGTTGGAGTGGAAATGGAGAGCTGAGAGCCTTCTGTGCCTTCCCAGGAAGGGCTGTCACGGTGCTGAGGGCTCACACACCAGCCAGAGCTGTGAATTCCTGCACCCCTGGCTGATGAAGGGGGTTTGTCTGCTTCCAGAACAGCCTGGGACAAGGGCTGCTCTAAGAAACTCAATTCTTATCAAACCATTTTCACAAAATGCCTCTTCCAAATCACCCTCCCTACCACTGCCCTGTACAGTTCTATGCCCAGCCAATAAATCCGAACTCAGAAAACCCTACAGGAGTTAAATGTCTGTTGGGAAAGAGTGAAGGAACTTTTCTTTGGGAGGCAAGGACTCCAGCTCTAAAGCAGCTGCTCCATTCTCCTAAATAATGAATAATTTCCCAGAGCACGCTCTGTTCTCCCCGGGCTGGTGCAGGGGTTATGCTGTGCTGTTAAACAGTCACTGGCACTGGAAATCCTGTCAAAAACAGGAGAACTGATTAATGTTTCATCCTTACTGGGAGAAGCTCAGGTATGTTGTGATAACTTCAACGAGAATCAGTCTGGAAGCTCTACAAGAAGTTGTTTAAATTAAAAGGACACAAAGCTACTTCCATTAAAACCAATGGTGAATTTTTTACTGACTTCTCCCTTCATTGTCCATCCCCCTATAACAGAGCAAGGGATTGCAGGGGTTTTGGAAAACAACTTTAGTTACATCCAAGTGGTGCCTCCATGATAAAAAATCACTGACAGAAATCACCACTGGAATAAATAAGTACCAAAGAAGTAACAGTTCTCTGACCCTTGCTGCTGAGGCAGGAGCTGCTTTCTTTGCAGCTGCAGCTCCCCTCTCCTCTCTGCTTTAACCACCCTTCTCTGTGCAATTCAAAATGCATCCTTCTCCCTTGGCTCTCCTCAGAGCTCATTTATTGCCAATTTGTAACTGTTGGGAAAGACCTGAGATAGCAGAGTTGCAAAGCACCCACTAGAGTCTCCCTTTTGCTAAAGCCTTTGTTTGTGATCGCTGCCCACAGCAGAGAACCTCCCTGCACAGCAGCTGCTGCCCTGAGGGGCACCCAGGGCCCACCCAAAGCTGGGCTGTGTCCCCACACTCCTTGTCCCCCACTCCCCACCTCCCTGCCTGCCTTCCCTCCCACAGCCAGAGCAACAAAAAAGGGATGCACTGAAGAACTGACCATCCAGGACTGGAATCTGTTGCCAGGTTACAACAATAAAAAATTAGTGACCACTGGAAAGCAGATAACATCAGGAGTGCCCTCCTCACATCAACCAGGTCATAAAAAAATAATCCATGGGTGTCTCCCTGAATTCCCAGGCGGGTACAAAGGTGTGCACAGAGCAGCCTCCTTTGGGTGGGAGATGAACCTTCTGAACAAATCCTTTGCAAGTGATGGGCCAGAAGAGTCTGGTGTAATCAAGGTGTGACTGCCTTTAATTCCTGCTAGGAAGATCAAATTAAAGACTAGGTGGAACCTGTCTTGGCCAATTTAGGAGGTGCTGAAGTGCTACCTGAGCTGGCTGGCAGCTCCCAAACATTAATTAGAGCCAACATCTTCTGAAGTCTTTAAATCATTGGGTGTCCGTGCAGATGGTGCTGTGATTGCCCCCCTCTCTGGAAAGTGGTGCAGGGGAGTCAATGCCTGGGCTGGGCACGCAGCCCCTCTCCAGTGCAGCACTGCAGCCCCCAGGCAGCTGTGCACAGTGCTGCAGGAAGAATTCTGGACAATTATTGCTGCAGCAAGGAGAAGCTGGATGGACAGGCAGGCCCTGCAGGGCCAGATAAACTGCAGCCAGGGTCCCTGTGCCAGAGCTCAGCCCCACTGAATCCCCCAGGGCTCTGAGCAGGCACCCACATAAACTGCAGTGAGGGTCCCTGTGCCAGAGCTCAGGCTCACTGAATTCCCCGGAGCTCTGAGCAGGCACCCACATAAACTGCCAGGGTCCCTGTGCCAGAGCTCAGCCTCACTGAATTCCCCCAGTTCTCTGAGCAGGCACCCAGATAAACTGCCAGGGTCCCTGTGCCAGAGCTCAGCCCCACTGAATCCCCCCAGGCACCCACATAAACTGCAGCCAGGGTCCCTGTGCCAGAGCTCAGCATCACTGAATCCCCCAGTTCTCTGAGCAGGCACCCACAGCAGCTCTCAGCACAGACCTGGGGCTCGGGGGGATCCCCACTGCTGGGCTGGGCTGGGCTGGGCTCTCCCTGCAGTTCTTCCATGGACCTGGTGAGTTCAGGGAGGCAGCTCCAGCACCAGGGACCAGAACATGGCCCCTCATACACGTATCTTATATGTGTATATCTTTATATTTGAATAAAACCTACCCAAAGTCGTCCCAAATAGTCCCAGGCATGAGCAGAGTCTGCAGTGAACTCACGGACACAAACACAGCCAGGAGTTTGTACTCAGTCCTCACTCACACCTCCATCCCTCTGAGCAACTGCTGGGCCAGGACCACATGAAGGCTCAGCTTGTTTGTTTTGGTTTTCTTTTAAATCCTGCATCCCTATAAAAACAGGCTGCTTCATATAAACTCATTGCCATGACTACACTGCAACAGAGGGCTTTCATCAAGCAGAAACTTAGATAAGATGTAAGAAAGGGATAACAAAAGCAAAACAAAGGGAATTTCAAAAAACATGTAAATAGGCATTTGCATATTTGAATCTTCTCATGGAGTTTCTTGGAAGAAGAGCAACTTTTCCTTCATGGCCAGTGCAGTGTGGACACAAAAGCTGTGCTGGGACTGGTTACCCCTGAGTTTTATTTGTTGTCAGACTTCCAAACTCGAACTTCCCTGCGTGTGGAGTCAGCCTAAGGCATCATTCCAACCTCTGTTCCTGCCTCTTTTGCTTTTTGCTGTGTGGCTGCAGCAGCTCACCTGGGGACTCCAGTGAGGCCCTTCACTCAGCAGCCTGGGAGGGAAGATCTCTGCAAAGCAGAGCTGGGCAGCACAGCCCCTCTGGGGCTCCCACTCCTCAGCCACTTCCATCTCACTCTATAGATTTCCAGAGCTCTGTTTCTCTCAGGTTCAATAACTCGATCACTGAGCAAAGCCAGGTAATTGTGAGCCATAACACAGCACACGTGGCAAATGCAGAGATGTCAGAGCAAGCAGCTTACAGGTCATTTTAATGCCTGGTGCCTAAAGTTGTTATCTAAACTCTCTGGCACATACAAATCCCCGTTTTGTTTACAGCAAGAGAGAAGGATTTTGTTTGTCAGACATCCTCCTTTAGCCAAAACTGCTCTGCACCCAGACATGGCACAAAGCATTTTCACTCCTTGCTCCCACTCAGAATAGAATCCCAGAATACTCCGGGTTGGAAGGACCCCCGAGGATCACGGGGTGCAGAGGCAACTCGAGCACAGGGATGGTTGTCAGCACACACTTGGAAGCTGCTCTGCACACGAGGTCACAGCTCTGCACCAAGAGGGAGGCACAAAAACGCATTTTGAACCTTGTTCATGTGCTGTGGGCAGCCCAGAGCCTCCCGTGGCCGGGGATGGGGCGATGGGCAGAGCTGCAGCCCCGCAGGCAGCGACCCCTCCCCGCAGTGCTGCCCTCCCAGAGCTCACCCTGCACACAGGAGCTGCTTCTGCTTCTGCTTCTGCTTCTGCTTCTGCTTCTGCTTCTGCTTCTGCTTCTGCTTCTGCTCTGTGCCCTGGGAAAGGCAAGGAAAGGCCCAAACATCCCCTGAGGTTCTGAGCGGGTCCATGGGTGAGGGACGGGGAGGGCTCTGGGGGAGCAGCCACAGGGAGCTGCAGCTCAGCACGGCCCCAGATGTGACCCCACAGCCCTGAACCCACGGCCCCAGATGTGAACCCACACCCCCAGATGTGATCCCACAGCCCCAGATGTGCACCCACAGCCCCAGATGTGAGCCCACAGCCCCAGATGTGATCCCACAGCCCCAGATGTGCACCCACAGCCCCAGATGTGAGCCCACAGCCCCAGATGTGATCCCACAGCCCCAGATGTGCACCCACAGCCCCAGATGTGAGCCCACAGCCCCAGATGTGATCCCACAGCCCCAGATGTGCACCCACAGCCCCAGATGTGAGCCCACAGCCCCAGATGTGATCCCACAGCCCCAGATGTGCACCCACAGCCCCAGATGTGAGCCCACAGCCCCAGATGTGATCCCACAGCCCCAGATGTGCACCCACAGCCCCAGATGTGAGCCCACAGCCCCAGATGTGATCCCACAGCCCCAGATGTGCACCCACAGCCCCAGATGTGAGCCCACAGCCCCAGATGTGATCCCACAGCCCCAGATGGGAACCCACGGCCCCAGATGTGAACCCACACCCCCAGATGTGATCCCACAGCCCTGGGTCCCACCCACATCTGGGGAGGACGCCGGGGCCGCTCGCTGAGGATGAGCAGCCGGGGAAGGAGACCCTCTGAATTCCTCCCTTCCCTGGGAGTGCAGCGAGCAGCTTCTCCCAGCAGCTCTGCCCCAGGAGCAGCCCTGGCACCATAAACCGCTGCCCAGAGGTTAAAGCTGCACTGACCCTCAAATAAAAAAGCCTAATCCGTTGTAAATATCCAAGGACCCTCCAGTCTATTACAACCCCGTTTTTAAGGAGTCTGTCTCTCTGGGATGGTCTCCAATCACAATTACAGCCGAATACTGATTAGAAAGCACATGGGAACGGCACAGGAAACAAATATGAAATTGTCCTAACCAAGTAACTGAGTGCATTTATAAGGATGGTATTGCTTTTAATTAGCCTTAATTTCCAAAGAATTATTGCTTGCTCACAAAAAAAATCTTTATGGATCCATGAATTATTGAGTGCAGGATTCTCCCCCTCCCTCCCACTGACACCCCAGAGAGCAGACCCAGCATAACTCACCAGGGAATTTGCTGTATTTGTCTGCAAGAATGTTTGGTGTTCCAATATATTCAGTATTTTTGTTAGAACTCCAAGGCCTGCATCAGTCCTTGCTGAGTGAATATGGAAATGAAGTCCCAACCTGGATTCCCCTTCAGAGCACCACAAATGTTGTGTTTGTTGGAGGTGATCTGTGTGTTTGCACACCCATGCACATAAACACACATTGCCCATGTGCACCTACGTGATTTTATACCTAATTTTAATCAGATTTGTAGTTTGAAATGCAGGAATTCAAATTATGTCGTTTATTTCTCTCTATATAAAGTTAATGTGCCCCTTTTAGTGTCAGCTTTGAGAAGTTCAGGAAGCAGTGCAAGCCCAGGAAAATGGAATGGCTCAGGGATGTTATTCCACATTATTCTGAGCTGAGCCTCCCGTTCTTTCTCCTCCCTTCTTCCAAAAAAACCCATCAAACCAGCCCCGAATTTCAGCTCCAAAAGCAACAGCGATCTGCCCTGGGTTATAGAGATCGGCACAGCCATGTGTCTGCCTTCCTCGCAGCCGTACATATTTGAAATTCCTCAATATTTGCTTTCTGTGATGTTCTGTGTGAGCAGAGCTGCCATGCAGGAGCTGCACTGGGATCAGGCTGGGATCCCACCAGCGCTGAACTGGAATTGCAGGGCTTGGCTCAGGGTTGCCCTGGGGATTCCAGCACTTCCAGAGCCATTGGCTTTAAGACCCTTGGGAAGGATTCTGCTGGGCATTTTCACCTTTATTCAGGAGGAAACACAACACTTTAGAGGGCACAAAGAAGCTGTGGCTGTTCCTGGTGAGGAGCTGGGGACGCTGGGGCTCAGTGCCCCCTCTCTGAGCAGCCCTGGGAGGGACAGAGCTCCACAGGGATGGGCACTCCCGGGTGGATGCAGCTCCTCCTCCCCTCTGGGGCTGCCACCCTCCAGGATGAGTGGGTGACTGGGCGTCTTAACTCCTCAGGAGATCCTCCAGGAGTTGGCAGANTGCTACCTGTGATCATCCATCAAAGCAATCGATAGCGTTCCAGCAGAGTTTTATTAATGATCTTGTCACCGGGCTGGTGCGGGGTGCCCGGGGTTGTCGAGAATGATAGATCATTAAGAGCTTTCGCTGCTATTTATTCTCCAGTGACCTTGTCTCTCTCCATTGTTGCTTGCTTAAGAGTTATGAATGCGAGACATGATAATTTGATATTGATCTATTTGGTAAGTTAAAAAATTTACTGCATCGTCGATGTTTTAACAAAGGAGCCGCTCGGGCCCTGGCGCTGCTGCTCGGCTCTGCAGGGCTGTCCCCGTGCTGGGACGTGGCACAGGCAGGGCTGGGGCTGAGCTCTGGGTGTCCCTCAGCCCCCACTGCAATTCCTTTGGAGCCTCAAGTACCAAAATCCTGGAGAAGCAGCCGTGGGCAGTGTTGGATGGACAGGGCGGGTTCACTGGGCTCTTGTGAGGGTGGAGAAAACCTGTCCCTATCCACAGCCCCTTCCCCTGTTTCCCCATGCCATCCCATGCCATCCCATCCCATCCATCCCATCCATCCCATCCCATCCCATCCCATCCCATCCCACCCCATCCCATCCCATCCCATCCCCTCTGTCTGTGTCCCTGTGCTATCAGGGCACTTTTAACTCCTTTCAGGTTATGGCTGATTATGGAAAACATTTCCCGAGGAAACTGCTGCCCCTTGAGTAACACAAATTCCCAATCCTGGGACATTCCCTGGACTTTTACAAGAGCAGGGTTTGCCAGCACTGAGAACTTTAAAGTTACAAAACTTCCACTTGGGAAGCTTTTCTGAGAGCTTTACTTCCCTTATTTTATTGGTATTACTCAGCTGGGGAAAGGCTCTATTATTATTATTATTGTTATTATTATTATTATTATCGTCATTATTACCATCATTATCGTTATTATTATTATTATATCTGCAGTGCTGTAACCACAGTGACCATTTGGTAACTTTTTCCAAGCAAACAGATGTTCTCTCCTAGTCCCTGTCATTCTCCACCCTGCTGCTGCTGTGGCATGGGAGAAATTCCTCTGGAAATCCTGAGGAAACCTGCAGTGCCACGAGGGTTTGCAAGCAGAGCTTCTGTGGGACCTGGTGTTTCGGGAATGGATTTGCTGCCTCTTGGAAGACACAGGAGAAATCCTCCCCAGCTGATTTCTGCTCATACCTTGATCTGTGGCCCGTGAATAAGCAACTTAGTGCCAAAATCAGCCTTGACATCTCCAGTTGTTGTGTGCAGGTTGGGTGTGCTGTCCATGAAATGCTCTACCTGCCAGAGCCAGGCTTTCAGTGTGCAAATCTGCAGTGACAAATTCAAAATCCCTCTTCCACTGATGTTCTTGGAGCTGCCTTCAGACTTGCTGCTGCAGCAGCTACCACTAAATGCTACTGAATCAGTAAATCTATTTATTGGAATGATCATACAGAACTGCAGCAACGAGACACAAACAGAATCCAATTCAAACCTCTTCAAAGCAGGAGGAAATAAACATTCAGCTCTGTTCTCCACGAAATCTGAGTGGAAAAGGGAAACCTTTAGGATGGATATGCTAAAGAAGAGACAACACAAATAAATGGTGGCAGTAACTGCACAGGGACAGGAAGGTGGGTGGTGTCCCAAGCATTCCTCTGGCAGAGCTCTGGGAATGCTGCTGGGATTGTCCAAGGCCCTCGATCCAAGACACATCCTTCCTTCAGCTCCCAAAAAGGCTCAGCAGCAACATCTGGAACCCCCAGCCAATTAGGAGATGAAATGCAGGAGGATCAAAGAGAGTTTCCAGCTCTCAGGAGAAGAAGCTGGAGCGTGGGCTAATGAGCAGCTCCGAGTGCTGTTAATCACCTCTCCCTCGTTAGCATTTCCCAGCTCCCCTCCGCATGTGCAGCCTCCCCCTGCTCCGCCTGCTGAGCCCCAGCACCTCCTGCACCTCCTGCACCCACCCATCTGACACATCCTCGGGGCTTTTGGGGATCCCTGACCCTCTTGGGACGTGGTTTGGCAGTGGCCATGGGAGGGAGGGAAAGAAGAGTTCAGGAGCTCTGGAGAACCTGGACGTGCAGAGCAGGGACACCAAGAGAGAGACAGAGCTGAACAACAACTAAATAATATTTCCTTTGCTTCCCGTGTTCCCCTTTGTCCAGGGAGTCCTGATCAGCATGAGAGAGGTGCTCCCACTTTTTTGGACCTGGCTAACACCGTGCAAGCAGCACAGAGGTTTCCAGTCTGAAAGGCACCTTAGCAGTCACAGGGATCAACCTGTCAGGAGCCAGATTGAATTATGAGTTGTTTGTCCTTGCAGAAGAAAGGGGGGTTGCCAGTCTTGGCAACATGTGAGGACCCTGGAGTTGTGTCAGGGGATCAGGTTTGAGTGCCTGGGCTTTCCAGGAGGAGCAGCAGCCCCCTCCATCCCAGGGACAGCCCGGGCTAGGAGGGAGAAGGGGAAGCTCAGCCTGGGATCCCCAGCACAAGCAGGAGCAATTCCCCACAAATGGGGGCATTTCCTTGTGACAAACCCCACAAATCAGGCCTTTCCCTGGCGTCCTGGGGTTCCTGTCCCACCTCTGGAGCAGGCTCCTGTCACCATCCCAGGGACAACATCCAGGGAGGGCCCTGCTCACTGCCCAGGAACCAGACTGATTGGGCTCACGAGGCATTTGCATGCAAGGAAACAGGCGAGCTGAAATGAGGATGAAATGTTAATGAACGTCTGGAAGGCACGAGGAAATCCTGAGATTAAAGGTATCCTAGGAACACACCACAGCCGGGAACAACAGATAAGGTCAGCCTAGGGACTGCATTCAGTTTTATCTAAAAATCCAACTTTGCATACGGTGACTCAACAAAAATATAATAAATGTAAATCCTGTAGCCGTGTTACCCTGTGGATTTCGAGTGATTTTTCATGGGGAGCGGCGTGGCTGGCAGGAGGCCACTGCTCTGACCCCTCTCCAGCCCGGGCTGCGCTGCTGGAGCCCGCGGAGACGGGAACGGAGCCCAGAGCTGTCCAAAGGCTGTCCCAGGGCAGCGGCTGCCTCACCCCCCGGCTGCCCGCAGGTCCCGGTGAGAGCCGAGGTGGGCACAGCCCCGCTGCTCTGCGACCCTCCTGCTCTGCGACCCTCCTGCTCTGCGACCCTCCTGCTCTGCGACCCTCCCTCCAGAGCTGCTCTGCCGAGCCCCAGAGCCCCAGAGCCCGCAGTGCCCGCAGTGCCCGCAGTGCCCGGAGTGCAGCCCTGCCAGCCCTGCCAGCCCTTCCCAGGCATCGGCCGAGTCCCTGAGACTCTGCAAACCCAGTCTGTCCCCTCTGCTTGCCAGAGCTCATGGAGAAGGAAGGGCTGAACGTGTTTGGGGTGCCGGGGTCTCAGCCCGGTGCTCCCCGCTGGGATGCTCTGCTGTAGCGCTGTCTGCAGCACCCCCAGACCCAACCGCGGCCGGAACTGCACCAAACCCCCCTCCTGTCGCTTCTCTGCGGAGGGCGCTGGGCACCAGGCTGCACAAAGCCTCCCCCGGCTGCCCGTCCTGTGCCAGCAGCGCTCCGGGGCAGCGCCGGACCGGGGCACGGGCAGCGGGGACAGCCGGGCACAGCCGGCCCGGGGGCACCGGGAGCGGGCACAGGGAGCGGGGACAGCCGGGGACAGGGAGCCGGCACAGCCGGACACAAGGGACCGGGGGCACAGGGAGCAGGGACAGCCGGGCACAGGGAGCGGGCACAGCCGGACACAAGGGACCGGGGGCACAGGGAGCGGGCACGGGGAGCAGGGACAGCCGGGGACAGGGAGCCGGCACAGCCGG